>WEIS01090355.1:260-29622 GCA_013389965.1 Todus mexicanus
ATATTAAATGACATAATGAGGCCTCTGAAAGAGCACACTTGCATAATGAATAGGAAAATGAAGCACACTGGATCCACCCTATGCGTTCTTATAGTTCCCCTTTAACTAAGCTTTCTTCAAGTGAAATCTTCGCAAATATTCCCCCTCAACTTTCCCCACAGAAGAGCAGTTGTCAACTAGAAAGCTTAATTGCAGCAGCGGGCTCTGCATCCTCCAGAGCCTCCACAACTCCAGCTTGTGGGATGGTGATTGGAAGTATCCTTGTCTGGTCTTGCTGAGATTGAAAGGGCAAGGGTCCTAGACTCAGGAGGTCTAACTTTGAGTGTTAAAAGAGGACTGAAAATTAGTGTGATTGTGTTCTCTGCTGACAATTTTGAGTGATCTATTATGTAGTCTTAGGGCCTAGGATCCTTCTTTATAATACCAGTGTAAGAACAGTAACTGCTTCTTGCTACCAAAATGTTTTCGCATTGTTTAATGAGAACTATCACGCATAGCAAAAAGTTTTCAGAACTTACTGCAAGATGAACCGTTCTGCTGAACTCCTAAACCGCTTTGCCTTGGACAGTTTACAGATGTATGGGAACAGTTCCTTCTGTTCTGGAATAACTTCAAAATGCAGCTGGGATGTATGAGTTTTCTGGGATATTTTTCTCTCCATCTTCTAAAAAGAGTAAGTGCAAAGTCTAGTGACTGACAGTTGACATCAACCGTATGAAGTATCCACTTCTAAAGAAACACCATTAATCAATCTCATTCCTTCTTTGATGAGATGAGACCTGTGAAATTAACTATGAAACATGCAGAACTTGGAGGAATCCTTATTAGAGATCTGTTTTGGAGAGCCCAAATCTTGGTAAGAAAACATTGCAGTTATAAGCCCTAGTGGCCCCTGGAGAGTTTGCTCTTTTTACTTCTGGACACCTTCTTAAACATTGTCTTGCCTGGAAATTTGCCAGCATATTACTTAAATGAAGCAAAAGAAACACCCTTCATTTCAGGAAAGTGCAAACTGTCAGACTGTCTTAATTTTCATGGTATCACCTAGCTTTGCTATGTGTTTACAGGGTGCCCAGAAGAGTCATACACAGTTGGGTTTTCTTCCTCATTCCTTGCCTCTAAAATTGTACTGAAAACATAGTAGAATCATAGAATCACAGAATGTGCTCTGTATCCAAAGGTCATATCCTCTTTATTCAGTTAAAAAAGAATAAATTTTGGAACTCATTAAAATCTGCATTTACAAAATGCTTTTGGACACCTGAATGCTATTTAGGACAGGGTATAAAAAGTTCGTATTTACAAAGTTTTTGTCCTCTAATTGTTGCCATTTTAATGAAGCACTTGGCTTACTCTTAGGCTTTATTTATGACACTAATACACTACTGCAGTGTACTTCAGCTCTCAGCTTGTGGTTTTAGGTTTAGATCTTGATCTTGCTGATGGATTATTTATGGTATAAATGAAATACTGATAAAATGTGACTTCTTCTCGTCCTACTGCAGAACTGGTAGAGTGAGTTGCTGCTCCAAAGCCTCTTAACTAACGGTTTTAAAATGATGAGTGATGAAACCAAAAGTTGGAATACTTCTGTGCCATCAATAAATATTTGCATCTCAAATGACAGATCACGACAAGTCAACCCCCTCATATGTGTGAGTAATGCAAATAATTTTTGTGGAGTTACAGTGGAGCAACCACATGGCTTGTGGTGTGACAATCTGCTGCTCATCAGTGTCTTGACACTTCTATTGCTTACTTGGAATTTAAAATGTAATGAAATAATTACTCCCCAAATTCCTCTTGTACTCACTAGGTAAGAAAAATGTTAATGAAGGGGTTAAGGGCCAGAGGTGGGAATGGGGCAGAGAAGAAGAATTGGAAATAGCACACAGGTGTTCTCTGGAGTGTGAGAGAGTAAACTAAAGATGCAGTGTGAGCAGGAAAACGTGACCATGACACGTGTATGCACCAGGGAGGAATGTGGCATAGCCAGGCATGCCCACTTGTTTGTTCTCACCAGAAAAAACGTGCATTTGCAACTCCTCCCTTCAGATACACTTCTAAATTCAAAGGAATATGAGAACACTTGTATCCTAGGAGAGGAAGAGACTTGATGTACGTGTGATTTGTCTGCCTCAAGATGTGTATGAGACAGATCTG
Source organism: Todus mexicanus (assembly GCA_013389965.1). Classification (NCBI taxonomy): domain Eukaryota; kingdom Metazoa; phylum Chordata; class Aves; order Coraciiformes; family Todidae; genus Todus; species Todus mexicanus. Next base: position 2,424 of record WEIS01090355.1, read on the forward strand.
AAAATTCTTAAGAAGTATTTATTTATTAAAGTAATCGCTAGAAGTTTGTATCATTGCAATCCCTTCCCATATGGAAAGGTGTAGCATACCCAGGCACCACCCACACCTTCTTGCAGCATCTTTAATGAACACAGATTACAAATAGTAAAGAAAGAGATGCCAGCTGGCTAATGTGACCCGAAATGATTATGGACTGGGATCTGTTTGTCTCTGCTGATGGCATCCAGAAATCTGCTATTTGGAAGAGACATCGCCCTTGCTACTCCTTCCTTATTAAGTCAATAATAACCTTCCAGGTTTGTTTGGAAAATGTAGGTACTGTTACTTCTGGCAGGACTTGGTGAGAAACTGGATCGTCATCATTCACCAGAGAGATGATCAGTGAGACCAGGAACACTGAAAGGAAATACAGATGTGTATAAAACTTTCATTAGGGTGGGTGATTTCCATGTGTAGAAGTCCCAAGCAGTATTAAAATGAGCCAATTTCTGATTGCTAAACAGAGAGCTCCAAGGGCAGAGGTATCGCAGGTGGGCGTGAGAAGAGGTGACATACTGTAGTATGTCAATACAGCCAAGAAGAGTGGGAGAATTTAAGGATGGACCAAGTAGGTGAAATTTGAGTCTGATGGGCCTTTTGTGGAGAATAAGAAATCCTATTCCATGTGAAGACTTCTCTGAAGTGGGCTCTAGCCTCTTCTTTGAACTGGGAACAGCCCCTTGCAACTGCCTGCCAAATTCTGCTGTTGACAAATCAAGAAGACCGATAGAAGAATTTTTGATTTCAAAATAGAGAACATTTTCAATCAGCTAGACAAGGCATCCTTCATGTCCTTAGGCTATCATAGTACAAGTAGTACTGCTTAAATAATCTAGGGCAGCTTACAATGTGCTGCTCTGATGACTTGATTAGCACTAAACACTTGTTTTATGATATTAAAAATGCCAAATAATTGTTTTTGCTTCATGCTATACCGTAAGGGTATGTATGTGTGGATGTGTGCCTATGTGAGAAAGAAAAATGGTAATGTTCTCTAGTAACCCAGAACAGCTATGATTGCCTGGATCGTGTAGAAGCACAAGATGTTTTTAGCAATTAATTTATAGACTTAGCAGATGTTCGTTATGGCAAGAACCCAATAAAGGACAAGAGCTGCTTTAACTGAAAGACTTGGTAGTATGTTTTCCCAACAACTGAGACTTAGGAAAGAAATCCACAAACTTTTATTTCCTTACTGAGAAACACCTATTTCATAAGGGAGATCTTCTGTTAAGTTTCTGATTAGAGTATCAGTCATAAGATGTTTTAATGATCTAGAAGAAGAAATTCAAACAATTGAAAAATTTTGTCTTCTTTAATCAATACAGTTTGACTGTTCCTGAGAGCTGCTGCTGACTTGTATAAACATTGATTTGGGTAGCTTTTTAAATAAATGAAAGCAAAGTAATTTCCAGCTTGACTTTTGAGTATGCTGTAATTGCAGCTGGTAGTTTTAAAGTAAAAATAAACTTTATTTCCCTATAGAAAGCAAACCTAACTGACAATACTGTTCTGCTAGACTTTGTTAAAGAACAATGCTAATTTCTGATTGAATTGTGGAACAAGAAATCACACTTCTGCAAATGAAGCTGATCAAGTTATTGTACAATTTATCTGTTGAACAGGAGATAAAACCCCTTTTGAATGTCAAACTGTGTTTCTCATTCTGGGGCAGTATTTTAAAAATGGAAGATAACTAGAGGAAGTATCATTTAGGTAAATACAGACATTCTATGGGAACTGTGTTTAAAAGATTAATGTAAAAAGAAGCTTTACCTGGAGTAAGTCAAAGTATGCTGGATGCTGCTACCTGATGGTCTATTGGTTCCAGGCTGTTTTTTGCTTGGCAGTTTTCTCACAAATGCCCATTTTTCGTACTGTGCTTTGTCTAGCTTCTCATATCGCAGCACTGCCATTACTTACCTTCTCATCTGGTAGACATTAAGCAGAGCTTGTTAGATTGTGTTTTGCATCACATTATATTTGGTCCAGATTCCTTGTCCTCCTGGGTTCAGGTCCAAAATGCCTTCTCCCTCTTAATGTGTCACTGTGAAAAAAAAAAAAAAAACAACAAACAAATGAAGCAAGCAGAAGCCAACCAACCAACAAGAAACAGCCGTACCTTTTACTCAGTATTTCCATAGCTGTTTATCAATGGTACTGAGTCAATAATTGTTTATGGCTTGCTGAATTAAGAGTGAAAAATCATCCAAGACTGTGAAAGTTCAGCAGTCACAGCTATAGATAAGATCCATCTCAGAAAGAAAGGCCAGATGAAGCAGATTTAGTTATGTGTACCACAGCCTTGGCTTCAAAGGAATTTAGCCAAAGGCAGGAAGGGTAAAGGTAAGGAAACATTAAAGACAAAGGCTCCCCATGCAAGTTCCTGAATTTAGGTGGCATTCTGTGTAGTCTGCTGCTCAGCTGTATGCTGTGCTCCAAGTGGCTTTTCCAGATGGTCTGTGATAGTCTGGGTTTACTGGAGAGAGAAAAGGCTATAGTAGCATAATAGAAACTCTGCTGAGCACCTGTGTGAAAAAAGAAATTATGACAATTTCCATTACTTAGGCCTAAAATGGTTTGAGACTGGTTGTGTGTTTTGCCAGCTAGATCGGCAAGTGTCGCATTTTGCAATGGCGTTTATTTGCCACCAAAGCAAATGAATGAGACAGTCCAGCTCAACAGCAGCAGTGCCCACTGGCGACCAGCACTCCCTCCCCACTAACCAAGTCCCTCTGCTGCTTGTGAGCAGAGTGTGCCAGCCCTGCTCATGGGGAGGCTGCAACACCAGCAGTGACTGAAGCCACCATCACCACGTCATTAGAATCATAGAACAATTAAGGCGGAAAAAGACCTCTGAGATCATCGAGTCCAGCCTATGACCTAAGACCACCACTCAGCTAAACCCTGCCACTAAGTGTGGCATCCAGTCTTTTCTTAAACCCCTCAAGGGACGGTGACTCCACCACCTCCCTGGGCAGCCCATTCCAGTGTTTTATCTTCCTTTCTGTGAGGAAGTGCTTCCGAATATCCAACCTAAACCTCCCCTGGTGCAGCTTCAGGCTGTGCCCTCTCTCCTGTCACAAATTGCCTGAGAGAAGAGCCCATCCCCCTCCTGTCTACAGCTTCCCTTCAGGTAGCTGTTGAGAGGGATAAGGTCCCCCATGAGTCTTCTCTTCTCCAGGCTGAACAACCCCAGCTCCCTCAACCTCTCCTCGTAAATGTTCCCTCCAGTCGCTTCCCCAGTCTCGTCGCTCTCCTCAGGACCTGCTCCAGCACCTCAATGTCCTTCTTGAAGTGAGGGGCCCAGACCTGCACCCAGTGCTCAAGGTGAGGCCTCAGCAGTGATGAGTACAGGAGCAGAATTACATCCCTAGTCCTGCTGGCCACACTATTCCTGACTCAGGCCAAGATGCTGTTGGCCTTCCGTGCCACCTGGGCACAGCTGGCTCCTGTTCAGCCGCTGCCAACCAGCACTGCCAGGTCCCTCCCTGCCAGGCCGCTCTCCAGCCACTCATCCCCCAGTCTGGAGCGATACACGGGGTTGTTGTGCCCAAAGTGTAGGACCCTGCACTTGGCCTTGTTGAATCTCATACCATTGGCCTCAGCCCAACGACCCAGCCTGTCCAGGTCCCTCTGCAGCGTCTTCTTACTCTCCAGGATATTGACACTGCTCCCCAACTTGGTGTCATCCACAAATTTACAAAGAGTAGACTCAATCCTCTCATCTAGGTCACCAATAAAGATGTTGAATAAAGCTGCGCTCAGTACTGATCCCTGGGGGATGCCACTGGTCACTGGACACCAACTGGATGCCACACCGTTGACAACCACTCTCTGCGCCCGGTCCTCCAGCCAGCTTCTAGCCCAGCAAAGGGTGCGCCTGTCCAAGCCACAGGCTGCCAGCTTTTTCAGGAGGATGTTGTGGGAGACTGTGTCGAATGCTTTACTGAAGCCTAGGTAGACCACATCTACAGCCTTCCCTTCGTCTACCACGCAGGTCACCCAGTTGTAGAAGGAGAATAGGTTGGTTAGGCAGGACCTTCCTTTTCTAAACCCATGTTGGCTGAGTCTGATCCCCTGGTTTTGTTGCACGTGCCGCTCAGTGGCACTGACAGGCCTGTAGTTCCCCAGATCCTCCTTTCAGCCCTTCTTGTGGATTAGAGGAAGCATTGCTATTAAGAATTGGCACTGGTTCCCTCTCCCAGCCCATGGGGCATGCCAACATACCCCCAGCCTTCAGCTGTCAGCATAACATCCTGTGGTGCTCAACTGTAGAAAGGTTAGGGTTTATAGCTTGTCAAACCAGTTAGGTTGGCCTTCACTGCAGTAAGCCAAGAAGAAGATTTCTTTGCCTTCTTGTGGTAATTTGTCAGGCAGCATATTGTGTGTGGTGGAAATGAAGTTTGAGAGTGATTTGTTCCAGTATTTGGCTGATAGCTGATACAGAACTGCATCTCTCCTTTTTTTTTTTTTTATTTTAAAATGATGAAGCGGAGAGCCTTCTGTCTGTGCAACAGAAGGAGAGAAATGAGTAAAAATGAGTAAACTGAAAGTGGACTGACTTGGTCCCTACATTTTATGAAGGTTTAAAAAACCACTTATTGCCTTTGTGACAGTGAATATATTAATTGCAGTATGTGAATCCTTTTTTTCCCTAAAATTATTTAAAATGTACTCAGGGTGACTAGTAGATATAAAAACTAGTGTTGCAGTTACTCTTTGGAAATATAGTCTCAAAATGGAGATATTTATGTGGTTTCTAAAACTGTTCACTCAAAAAGCTATAGAAAATATACTAGCAAGATGTCATTAAAAGCAGCAGATGCTGTAGTGGTTTTGCTGCAAGCACAGCAAAAGCGAAAGCACAGCAATGCCTCTATTTTTGCCTCTTTCTAGCTTATCTTTGTCAGTCTCTTGCCCGCCTCTCTCCGCTATTATTTTTTAACATGCATCACTGTTTGACTCCTAATGGACCTTAGCAGCATTGAGTACATAGGCTCTAGGATTAGGATTTGTGAATTGGAAAGACCATAATGATTTAATTTTCCCCCCTTTCCATCTGTAGTTGTATAGGTGACCCTCCTGATATGTACCAGGCAGAGGCAATTTGAGATCTGCATGCCAGGTCTGGCGCATTCTCATTAATTGATTTCTTTAATAACTACTGAAAGCTAAAGGGGAGTAGGGCTTGGGGGGAGGGGGGAATAGCAGAGAGGTTGACTAGCAAAAGATTTGACCTATTTTTTTCAATCTGCAGGGCTCTGCAGGCAGACTCAGTTATAAATCTGCCTCTTTAGAAGGGCTTTTATTATATTTTAATTTTTCACTGCTTGAACAGCTCCATTTGATTTGAAAATTCAAATTTGATGGGTTAAAATGTAAAACTTTGTCATCATTCTACAGCATCATGGAAATCTGTTATGGTGAGGAAATAAGGGAAAGCACCGACTGACTTTGCTGGATTGCTGTGGGGTTTTCTGCTTTCTACCCTGCCCCTCCACTCTTCTCCTCTCTGGATTTAATAGCTGTGTGACATTACGTGCTTGTTTCTATTTATACCGAGTGGTCCTGGCTTTTGCTTGGTTTGCTTGTTTGTTTTTCTTCCCTTACTTAGCAGTGAAGGACCAGGGATTAGTGCTAAATACTGTAACAGCATGAGGGTTCATGACAGGCTGATGACCAGTGCTTTGACCCTCCAGATGCATTTGGTAAGCATTGCAATAGACATCTGAAGGGGGATGTTCAGTTGCTGAGTGGGTATGTGTAAAATGTTTGTCTTCTGATGTTTGATCACAGAGAGGTTTCCTTCTAGAGCCATTTATTTACTGAAGCTCAGGGCTCTGTGCAGCTGCAAGTCAGGGAATGGACTTGTGTTTCTGAAGCTGCTTTGAGATATAGCTGGAGCTACAACTATGGGAGACTTCCTGAACCCATCCTTACAGGTTACACCCTGGCTTCCTACCCTCCCTGGCCTGAGGCTGTCTTTAATTGTGCCATAGGCAGTGGTGCTGGAGCACAGCTTCATGCAGCTTTTCAGTTTCTCGCTGTTTGCTTGCAATCTCTGCTCCTTTATGGCATTGACTGTGGCTCCAATATTGGTTCTCACCAGCTGGAAAGGCTCTTGAAGAGGGCAAGAGATTCCAGCTCTCAGTCTGCAAGGAGGGGGCCACAGTGATGGGGAAATGGCAAAGCAAAGGTTGTGCTTGGGTTAGGGGAGGTTCTGTAGATTTCATGGGAACTCCTCAGAGGTTGTCTCTCGCTTTAGCTGGCCTCTATGCATCAGTCAAGAATATTTACCTGCTTTATGCCTGAAAAAGATAGTTTCTGCATGCTGCCATGACCTTGGTATAACACTCCCCAGCCCTCCTACCCAGCCCTCCTACTTCCATCACGCTTTGGTTTTGCAGACGCTTCTCTGTGAAGCTGAAAAGATATTCCTGTAGCTAGAAGCTCATCCTGTAGTGGAGTAAATTTATCACCATTTCCTCTTCTAAGGTAAAATTTGTGATTACACTATAATTCTCAGTATTCTGAAGACTTACTTTTCTTTGTGCTTGTGGCTGTGGCTGTGGAGGCAGCAGTCATGGTCTTTGGAGCCAGGCTGTGTCAGTAATGTTTCTCTAGAGGATTATGACTGACATGCATGTTGAGAAAGTGACTGTCAGCCCAGGAGCTGAAAGGAGGTGCCCTCTCACTGGAGCTGCTCAGAGTATCCTTCTGAGGCATTATGTCTGCTGGCCTGACATTTCCAGTCCCACTCTGGAGTGAGCTGAGGTCTTAAGCTATGATGCTTCCTCATGTATCCTGGATATAGATGTCATGTCTAATTTGTTCTCAAGGGAAGGCAGAGTTTGATCTATAATTCTGTGTAAAGTTGATAATTATCAAGTGCTCTCAATGCTTGCAGAGCCTTGCTGCAGTTCAGGCACTGTGCAGATACTTAACTGGTGTGCATGCTGAATGTTTTGGAGTGTATGCAGCAGGGAAGTGTGAGGGTCTGAGCAGCATACTGGCCAAGTGCGTACCATGAGCTATAAATGCTTGTGTTTGCCTAGTCAAACAGCCTGGATGGGTAAGTCTTCAAAATGAGTCCTGCAGCAATTCCTACCAGGGTGTTTCCCCACCCTGTTTCATCTCCTCCTTTCTTCCTCCTCTTGCCAAGCATTCAGCACTCCCCAGTTCAAGTGCAGCAGTGTTAACACATGGCTAATCTCTAACCCAGCTGGGTGAGAGACTCGCCGTTGCTTCCATCTGAGTTGGCAGACCAACGTACTGGATACCACACTAAATAGATTTTGTGCTTTTTTTGGTTGAGCTGTCTCCATGTGTACCAGAATGCTCCATTTGCTGCACTACCTGGAGCAATGGGACAAGCTCTAAAGACCTATGGAAGAGGTGATCCCCAACAAAGAAGTGTGTTTGCATCTTCAGATTCTGATGAGTGGGTTTTGGTGGTTGGGCTCTGTTAGCCTGTACCTATGTGTTGCTTCTTTGCTCAAGCTGCACCCTCATTTTGCCTGCTCACAGCTTATTTTGAAGACAGAATGCTTTTTCCTTTCAACTTTTTAATTTTTACTCCTAAATAAGAATTACTTGATGACTAATCTTAGGAATCATGTTTCTTCCCATTTAAAAAATAAACCCCATGATCTACAATTGTGTAAAAATCTTCTATAATGGGTTCGTGATTTTTGTTATTTGTTTCTGGGTTTATATTCTAATAGAAGGTACTGAACCAACTCAGAACAGAGTGTAATTCCTCTGTAATGTTGTGGTGGTCATCCCAAACAGCAACTGTGATGTGTTTAAAAACAAGTAAATAAGCAAGACCATGTTAGTGATCCCAAGGAGAGGAGCAGTTACAGGGCACTCTGAGGCAGAAATACAAAGTAACAAATTCTTGCCACTTGAAAAGCTTTAAGTCATTATTATGTTACAAATAAATATTTTGTGACCTGCCAGAATGGATAAATGCTCTCCCTAGTTTTCAGCGCTGGGAATTTTGTCTCCTTTTTTTCAGACTCTGATAGAAAAAGAGCCACCTCTTGTGTTATCATCTCACCATAACTTGTGACATCTAATAGCAACCACTGGGGGACAGGGTTACAGGGTCTGGCTCCCTCAAATACCCACCTGTCCAAATTTCTGTATATATACACACATTATTTGGTTTTAACCATCTGCTGGCAGAGGTGGGCAGTTACATAGCAATACTAGGAGGGACTCGTGTTTCACTCAAGTGTCCTTTTGTGGGATCATTTGAAGCTGGAGCTTGCAAGTTGCTCACAAAAAACCCTTGTAATGACCTAAAAGGAAATAGGACTGTGGCAGTTTCTTCTATGTTTTGATATACAAAATGGCTTGCTTGTGGGTCCAAGATGTAAACAATTCACAAATACCCAAGAAATGAGGTTACCTTTTTTTGTTTGGCACATGCAGCAGCATTTTTAATTGCTGTCAGAACTGGTGCACCAGCATTATTTTCATGCAGCGAGCTCCCATGGCTAGCCAGTAGCTGTGCGTGCTGCTCCCCACCACGGCATGCTGCAAGGCTCCCTTCCCTCTCTGCTGTTTCTGGCTGCAGCAGCCAAGGGAGCCGCTTCCAAACTGGAGTTTGGGTGATCCTCTAGCAAATCCTATTATTTGTTAATAGGATTTGTTCTTGCACTGCTTTGTCCGATCACTAATTGTTTATTGCGCATTAGGAGGACAATGAGATTCCTGTCAGCTGCATTATGTGTGCAGAGCATTTTGTGTGCAAGATTCACTGTTTGGCTGCGATGGCGGGTTTTGCTTTGGGAAAGCCTCAGCATAGAAGGCAGAATACAAAGGCCCTGCCTTTCAAACACTGCAGTATATCCTGCACTCCAGTTATCGCTTGTTTCTCAAGCTTCCCAGTAGATGGTAGAGTATGCAGAGGGTCAGTAAGCTCATCTGGAGGGCTGCACTCTCTGTGCTTGTGGATGCGGAGCTGCAACTGCTTTCCAGGTTGTTCCTCTGCCTTTCCAACGCAGCGCCCCACTGAGGTGGCAATCAAACAGGAAAGCATTGAGAAAATTTAGAAATAATTTGAAATAGAATGTGAAGGTGAAGGTGAAAATTGTACAGGAAAGCTTGGGAGCTAGTGAGAGCTAGTTGTTTTTTTCTTTGTTGAAAGTTTTGATCTGTCTGGATGGTATTTAGTTATCATATAAGGCAGGTAGAAACTACCTTTACAAAAGGGGTCCATATAAGTTGTTTTTTGAGGTTTAAGGCATGAGCATTGGTGTAGGTATTTTTACAGATCTTTTGCTGAAACACTTCTTTCAGGAAATCTAACTTAGAATAATTCTTTTCAGTTATAGGTATCCTAATATCCTTTAAAAATTCATTTTCTCAGAAGAGAATACTTTAAGAAATATTAGATTCCAGAGCAGATTCCAGAATGCAGACTTCCAGAGCAGAATCTGAATGTGGTCCTGTGATGGCTTAACTTGAGCTCCTCAAGAGGTCACACTTTACATTTGCTTATGCAGTGCTGTGCTGACTGAGTTGGATCAGGTCAATGATCCAGCCGAAAACTTGATGCTTTTCTGGCAAGCTGGGCAGGGTTAGCCATTAGTTTCTTGAAGCCCTAATCTGCTGCCTCTGTAGCTGCAGTAAAGGTGGCAGGGTGGGACAAGTGTGGGTGAGGAAACCTGAGTGTTTGGGGTGGCTGCCTCTGCTCAAAGTGCCTGTGCAGGTGGAGATGGCTTGGCGGAGCCTGCCCTGTTTCAGTTTAGTTGGATCCAGCTGGAAACTTCAGCTGTGAATTTTGAACAGTCCATATCTTCATGAGTAATCTCAATTTAAGAATAAAACAGATAAAGTAATTTGTACCATTTGACCTCATGCTTCTTCAGAAATAGGTTTCCTGAGTACATGTATCTGTTATCTTTTTGAATTGGAAGCTAATTAGAAATAAATGAAGTGATTGGATTTTTGTACCAGTTTGGAACAGAGGTTTGCCCTGAGTTTGTGCAAAGTGCCTGGAAAGAAATAAGGCTCTAATTCTTGTAGTTGAGTAATCAGATAATGTGCTGACATTTGATTGTGTACACACACACATATGTAACATATACACAAATATGTAAGTATATATGCCCATTACATAGACTTTATACATATTTCTGTGTACATGTATGCATGCACTCAAACACATATAAAAGTTACAATGAATGAATACCATTGTGATCATCTTGTGTGACTAATAATTGGTACCAGCCAGGATGAAAATTGGTTCATCTTGAAGTTCCCTGCAAAGGTTTGATGATTTTGTGACTTAGCTCTTGGAATGAAATCTTAACCTCAAAGCCAAACTGACCACCCTTATTTTGAGTGCTTAATGGAAGTGCAACTATCCTACTCTGAGGTATCCATGACCTGTTCCCTCTTGAAAGGGAGCACTTTTCACCAGAATAAAAATTTGGTGTGAGCTTTCGTCTCAGAGCAGAATAGTTCCTGAAACACATCCTACCTCCTAATGTAGGGAGAACTAGGATTTGCACAAGAGATACTGGTCTGTCAGTAAGAGTGGGACAGATATTTAAATCCTCCCTGTTGTATACCATACCCATCCACCCGCAGTGGGGGATCCAAACACCCAAGAGGACAAAGAAGAACCTCACAAATATTTAGATACTTTGTGATGTTTGCTCATCTTTCAAGATGTGAAATTCGTGCCTCTCTCAGGTAGTGTGATGACAACATTCAGGAATAGAGCATGCCTATAAATCATACAGGCAGGCTGGGTCATTTGCTCAGACACAAATGCACACTTGTAGCAGGCAGGTGGAGGTTTGAGCATCGACAGTCATGTAGCACCTGCCTTTGCTCAGATACTTGTCACACAACCTGTACAGGAAGGCAGCATGGTGGGATCCTTGAGCAAGACAAGCACTAAAACGTTTTGAGGACTTAACTCATTTGTCTTTAATGTGCCCTTGAATATAAAGTATCTCCTATCTCCTCTGCTTTCAAAAAATGTGTGCTAACCCGACATAACTTAAGGAGTTCCTGCTCTAAGTGAACAAATACAATTTCTCAACATTTCAGACACCTTTTAATATTTTCCAGGAGAACATTGCTGAACTTGCTACAGTTTTTTGTAAGGTCAGATGGATTGATTGTTGTTAGAGTGATCACTAGGGATTTTTAATTACATCCTTTGTTATTTTGCCTCCTGGTAGTAGTAGATAGATCAGAGTAAGGAAAATAAATTAGAATGTAGGAGGACATTGATAAGATGAGCTATCACTTAATGACCAGGCCAAGAGCTACCACAGTGGAACCTGGAGGAGTAGCATTGGCTTTATAGTGGTCAGAGTTATGTTATTTATCAAAATGATTGCTGAGGCTTTTACTTCTTTAGACAGTTGCTCTGAGAGCCACTTAGCAACTTTTGGGTCATGTCCAAGTGGCAAGTAACTGCAGCGTCTTTTTACATCTTGGAAGCTGCCTAGGTGGATGAAGGAGAGCTGCATTAACAGTGTGTGTATGTGCCAAGAGGCTGGTGACTGGTAATACCTTGGCTACAACTTCAATGTAGTTACAGGTATTACTCACATTTTTTTAAATTTTTTTTCTTGTTCACATATTGAAAACGTGATCAATGTAAAAGATAAAGTAATGCTATAGTGCCTGGTGGGTTAGAATAGAGTCATTGTATTAGGATGACCTGCTGCGATTTGAAAATTAAATTGTCAATCTTCCCTTTTATCTATGCTTTCTTCCTGCCCCTCTCTTTGTGCAGCGTTTAATCTCATTTGGGCCATGTGTCTTTTCATATGGCAATGTTTTATGACTGGCTCTTCTCCTTGGTTGTCCCAGACTTGCTGAACTAAAGGGACATATCGGGAGGTGGAGTGGGGAAGTAGGAGACAAATCTGTAGGGTCAGGAGAGGCATGGAAAGGATGCATTGGGATTGACTGTTCCTTTTTACCCAGTGCAAGAAGTAAGGACCAGAAATTAAGCTGGTGAGTGATGAGTCTGAAAAGAAGGGAAATGGTTGTCTTCACACAGTCTGAATTTACACTGGAGAGCTCTGCCACAGAGCATCAGAAGTTTGCACGGGCTCAGAGAGCTACTAGGGCAGTCTGTGGAGAAAGGGGCAGCTCTTTGGGGACTGCTGCATGCAGTCTGGAAAGTCCTTAAGCCAGAGCTTTTTAGAAGTTGTGAGAATATTTCTATCTCCACTGACCTTTAGCAGTGGGCTAGAGTTTTGGAGACTTGAATTTTACCACTGACCGTGACTCATGTACCCTGTGTGCAAAAAGGGTGACAGTGATACCTTCAGCACTGTGTCATCCATATCTTCTTCAGCCTTGGTGATGCTGGTGGAGAGCATTTGAGAAGAGGCATTGTGCTTGAGGGGTGGGGAGACTAGAGTGCATCTCCCCTTCAGTTCCCTTCTCCCTCTGCCTCATCTGCACTTGGAAAGTTACAGAGTGACTAAACTCTTTATTTTTAGATATTACGAAGAAAGCAAGCGTTAGACAGCTGGCTGCAAAAATACTTATTGTGACCTTTATCTACATTTGTGCAGTTCTTGTTACTATTCTGGAGAGAGCGTGCAGTTCCTCCCCACTACAGCTCTTCAGTCTTACAGAATTTCAGGAGAATCTGAAATATGTGTAACTTTGTGCATACATATACTAATAAAATAGTTTCCTTCCATGTTTGGAAAACATGGCTACTTCTGTTTATAAGCTGCTGGCCTTGCTCGTGTCTTATTTTCATAGTAACTCACTAACTGGACCAGCAACCCATCAGTGGCTGAGCACCCTCTGCTCCAGTCAGTCCTGTTATGAACTAACCTACAGCGTTAGGTAGGCTCCTTCTTAACCTCTCCACTTGTGAGAGAAAGGATTAAATAGATTTACTAGCTTGGTGAGGCAAAAGGGTTTAGCAGAGTGTGAACTGGGGCTGAAATTGGGGCTGTGATCAGCGAGGTCTGGCCTGCAGCTTGTGGTGGGAGCTAGCAGGGGTGCAAAGACAGCTCAAGCCAAACAAATGTTGCTGGTTGTGAGTTTTGTGATTGGAGCAAAATCTCAGGGGAAAAAAAAATCTCAGGTATTTTTGACTTTGCACAATGGGGAGATGTGACTTTTAGATGCATATGTTCAGTCAATAAAACCCAAGTAAAGGCAAGACAATATATAAATGTGAGAAATTCAGCTGCAAAAAAAGAAACAGTTTTACAACAATAGAATGGCATGGGTCAGTCACATCAGTAGTGTTACTTAAGAGTAACTGTAGAGCAGTTAATTTCATAATACTGCTGTTGAGTTATGAGGATAAGTTACTGTGTTAAAATGGAGTGCATTAGCAGTGCACTAACCAGTAAGCCTGCAAGCTGAAATACAGCAACTAAATCCTTTCTTTTTTATGACAGTTATGTTTCACAGACTGTTAAGTGAAACTTTCTATTATGTGGAAGTACTATTGGATGGAAGCCTTGTGTCGCTTATAGCCACCCCGCATGTTCGTGTGACTAGATTTTCATCTCTAAAGCTGATCTGTGTAAAACCATTTTTCATTTACATAGTATCCGAAGTATGGAAAAACAGTTGCTGCTGAATGCTGTTTTGCCTGGCCAACGGGCTGAATTTATAGGGCGCTTTGTTTGCCTGCTGAAAGGTTCAGCCTGGAGAAGAGGAGGCTCAGGGGGGACCTTATCACTCTCTACAACTCCCCGAAGGGAAGTTGTAGACAGGAGGGGGATGGGCTCTTCTCCCAGGCAATTTGTGACAGGACGAGAGGGTCACAGCCTGAAGCTGCACCAGGGGAGGTTTAGGTTGGATATTTGGAAGCACTTCCTCACAGAAAGGGGGATAAAACACTGGAATGGGCTGCCCAGGGAGGTGGTAGAGTCACCATCCCTTGAGGTGTTTAAGAAAAGACTGGATACCACACTTAGTGGCAGTGTTTAGCTGAGTGGTGGTGGTAGGTCATAGGCTGGACTTGATCTAAGAGGTCTTTTCCAGCCTTAATTATTCTATGATTCTATTCTATTCTGTAAAATCTTTTTGAAGGTGAAGCTCCTTGAGGTCCAAATATTGTAATAGATGCATTTTCTGTTGCCAGTTTGACACATCTTAGATTTTTGTTATGATGGATGAGCAATGCCCTTTGTTAGGACAGGCTTTCCAGCTCTGTGTTTAGGAAGTATCAGGACATCGGTAATTGATGTGTGGGTTGATTGTTTTGGGGTTTTTGATTGGTTTGGTTTGTGTTGTGGGGTTTTTCTAAAGCTTTTTAAAGAAACTTAGAGTATTTTATAGAAATACTGAGGTCAAAAATGTGCTTTCAAAATCTTGGAAAAAACAAAACAACCCCAAAGTACTGATTTTCCATCAATCTTTTTCCCCCTCTAGTGAGTGTAAACGCTGTCTAATAATCTGAGCTAAAGAAAGACCAAAACCTCACTGATTCAGTAAGGTGAATTCTCTTGCAAGCTGCTTAGCTTTTATTTTTTTTTATAAACACATGTGGGTTTCACAGTATAATACTTGGTTTGTATAATTTGATGGGAGGTATGGGATAATGACGCTGGTGTGGAAATAAAGGCTAATGCATCCCCAGGAAGATGAGAAGGAAAAGTATCGGACCTCTTAGAGGAAAAGCAGGTGCATGTGTGTGCTTTTCTGAAGGCATTCCAGGAGGGTGGCAATAGGTCCTCCTGAAAGGGTTGGCTCAGCTCTCCTGATGCTGCCTTCTGAGGCAGCCCTTGTGACATTCACCAGCAGACGCTCTTCTGGTGGACCGAGTTGCCTCCTGGGGCAGGCAGGCTCTTGCCTTTGAAAGGTTTCATTGAGGGAGTTGCAACCCATTTCCCAGCACACACAACATATTTTAGTGAAGTTACTTTTCCTGTTTATCTGCTGGATGAGGTTAACTGGGTTGAGACCCCTGCCTGNACAGTTGGCTGGTGTTAGCAACATGAGCAGTCTTTTATGCAAGCACCACTTGAACTATGCCTGTGTCCAAGTGAGACTTTTTGCCAGCTTCAGGGAGATGCTGTATATGTGGAATCAGAGTATATCACTTAGCTCAAACTAGAGGTCATTATACTTGGAAATAATGCAGAGATGCTCTGCACATTTTACGTTCACTGTAATTTTCTCAGATTCCTCCATGTAGATGCAACCTCAGCACAGGAAGGGGCAATTCAAGTTCTCATCATGCGCTGGCAAGCAATTAGCTCAAATGTCTTTGTGGACATGAGAGGCTAAAGCAAAAAAGCTTATTCTCAGTGTTCATGGGGACTTTGTAGCCTGGGTTCTGCCTGATGGCTTCATGAAATTTTAAGTCTGTTAGCAAAGATCGTGTAGGAGCAGCCTCCAGGGTCATTTTATGTGGGTGCTTTTCATCAGGCTGAGGTACCTTCCCAGAAAACAGATTGTTGGTCGAGGGATGGTTGAGCTCCCTAAGTTTTGGGCTGTCATAAGAAGCATTAGTCTTGCCTGTTGATCCACAGAGTGACCTACTTTGGATAAAAATGAAAGATAAAAGAGAATGGTTCTGGCTGTGATCAACACACATTTTAAAAGAAGTGTGAAATGTGCACTAGCTTAGCTTTTCTCTCTTGCACTGACAAAAATTTGCGAGTGGGCTTCCATATTGAAGTTGGCCCCAAAATAATGTTAAGTGAGGGAAGAAGCTTTCTCTGCTTGAAATACATCAAGGAAAAAAAAGATTTTCTAATTTGTGGGACGAAGATTTTGCAGAGCCTGTTGGCTGTTACAATGTGTCACACCTAGATAGAAAAAGTCATTGCTTTAAAAAGATTCAGAAGGAACAAGAAGGATGATGCAAAACTAAGAAATGACAGTAATAGGGCAGAACCTGAAACAAATTCAGTCTTTGGTTACAGTCCTCAGGAGGGCTTTCGAGGGCAAGGACCAGTGAGGTGATTTGTTTTAGTGCACTTAGTTTGAAAGTTTTAAATTAAAAAATTAACAGACTTCAGAAACCTTCTTGACATACAACAACATTTTAAACGTATTGCATGTGAATGGCAGGGCAGCTTATTAAATCTGATAGAAGTCCATGAATTTTAAAAAATTAAAAATCTAAGCTGATTTTATTGGGAGTTATTTCTGGGTTTAGGGCCTAGTAAGACTTCTTGCAGCCCCATCCATAGTGATGGTGACTTATTTTAGATACACCAGCTTTAAATGCAGAAGTTTAAAACACCTTTTTGGATCTGTTTTAAAGAACCTTGGTTTAGGTTCTCTTGAATGGGTAATCTTGTCCTTCTCCTTTTGTAAAAATAATTGTACATCAATATCTCTTATAGCAGATTATATTAGTAAAATCAAGAATCAATATAGTAAATTGTTATCTACCTGCAGTAGAGGGGGAAAAAAGAAAATCAGTAGCAGGTTTTTTTTGTTTATTCCGTCTATTGCTTCTACATTCCTAAGCTCCTTTCTTATCAGCTTGTGGGGTCTGAGTTTGAAAGATGGGAGAGGGTTGTGGGGTTTGGTGGGGGGGGGTGTTATGTGATTTCTTTTTTCTTTGTTTGTTTTGCATATTTACTTAAATAAAAATAGACAAAGGTTTATGGCTTTCAATTTCTGGATTCTTGCTGTCTTGTTCTAGAGAGAATTTTCATGAAATGAAACAAGTTTCTAAATAAAGCAGAAACATTTGATAAATAAGCATTGCAGAGTAGTACACATTTATCACTTCAAAGGGAAGTAATCCAAACCTGCTTTGAAATGGTTAACATGTACTGCTTACCAGCTGACATTGTCAAGTATTTTAAGACTGATATTTCTTAATTTAAAAGTTTAGAACAAGCCATTGAGCATTTTCTTTATACCTCCCCATACATTAAAAAGAAAAAGCATATTTAATTCCATGAATAAAATATTCATTAGCCCCATTACCTTAACGGGGGATGGGGTTTTTTGGGGGGGGCCCTGTTTGGAAAACCTTGATTCTTGCAGACCTTTTAGTCTGTGTAAAACCCCTGTAATCTCTATTTACCTTTTGTGGGCTTTGTGGTGGTTTGAGCATCTTCAAAGCTACTGAGAGACTGTTGAACATGGATTTGCTAAAGGGTAGCCGTTGTGGTCAGCTCAGAAATAGCAGCTGACCAGCTGTTACGGAAACACTATGGTCACCTACTATAGGAGGGCTCTACCGACATATTTCCAGTGCCCCAGATGACTGAAGACTTGCTGTTTATTAGTATCTGATCAGATTCAGGGCAAAGATTACATGTTGCAACAAGTAATTTTGATTTGTAGTAAAATCCAGAGAATCACAAAAACGCCTGATCTTTCAACTCTTCTTCTCCTCCTTTATGTGATACTTTAAAAAATATTTTTTTTTTAATTATTTGATGTAGACTTTGGTAGTGCTAATGAGCATTGGCCTCCAAGGATTATGAGCATCAGCAATACTATTCCTAGTTAATTCTGGGATTAAAATGATGTAATTTGTCGAGATGAAAAGCAGTAAACTAAAAAGGTTACATGGTAGTTAAATAGTAAAGATAAATAGCCAGTAAAGGAGGACAGAAAGGGATCTGTGAGTCCATGGGGGCATTTCCCTTGCTCTTCTATTAGAGGTTATTTTATCAGTGATACTGCAATTACGTTTCTAGCTGGCGTGCCCAGGATCGTTTGTGCTTTTTGCAGATCTGACCTGTTTATATTTCTAAGAACAAACTTTTTTGGGGTGTGGAGTGCCCAGGAAGTGGATCCAGCATATTTTTAAGCTGCAGTTTTATGTACATGAGGAATTAGGTGTCTGTTGTGGAAAAGTGGGAATGGCTTTAAAGAGTCTCTGGGTTTGGGTTTCATTTTCCTCTGGGTTGATGGCCACGTGGGATCCTCTTCTTCATCTACGCCGCACCGTGCCTGTTGCAGTAGATGCAAAGAGCAAGTGTAGTCCAACTAAAATTTAACTTTCTCCACAAGGACCAAGTTAATTTTTAGGTTTTTGTGGTTTTTTCTTACATCTCCTTTTTTTACTTATTTCATCTGTTGTAGGAGCAGTTGTCTTTGTCTAGTTGGCATTTGTTAAAGGGCAAGTGGGAAACCCCAAAATGATGCTTGTTCTTGATCAAATTTTCATACTTCTAGTGAAATGATGCTTCTTTTTATGGTCTAGGGGAGGTGGGGGATCATTTTGCAATGGGTTTCTTGACGTCTTTGTAGAGAAAAATGGGACTTCCTAGTCCAGTGCTTTCCAGTAACCCATGTTATCTGAACTGGCTGGCTGTGGGCTCTTAGTTTTGGTCTTGGTTTCCAATGTGACTTTAGACTGAATAGGAAGCTGCTGTTAAAGGTTCTTGGATTCTGAGTTTAATTCATTTGTTTATGTTGGTCTTTCATTTCTAGACCCAGAATAGATGGGGCTGCATTTGGCAAAAAAATGCTCATCCTTTAATTTCTTTGTAATTGAATGCTGCCTTTCAATACAGGTTACTGGAATCCAGTGAAAAAGTGTGGTGTTTGTACAGATTTGTATGTTTTAGAGAGAAAAGCTGGTAATATCCTCAATTCTGCTCGCCTGGCTCTTCCGCAGTAATTCTTCCCTCTTAATTGCAGTATCTTATGCAATAAATAGTCCCTTGGGTCTCAGTAAGATTGCTTGGGGAATTGGATACCACAGCTTTAGCAGAAATGGAAAAAATGAATAGTACTTTTAAGAAGTGCAACATTTGGCAAAACGCTCACTGTTTGTGCATATATCAAACATTAATTCTGGTTTGTTTACTTAAGAGTCTGTTTAGATTATTACGGAAAACTGTCAGTGAGAATTACGTTAATGTTGCTTTTTATGGCACCTGGTATGACATTTGGGATCCTATTGATTAAATTCTACTTTAAAATTCTATTTTAACCTTGAAAAACAAGTTTTATACTGCCAAGTATAGCTTGAGTTTGTTAAGTTTTTGTATGAAAAGTTAAAAATATCTCTTGTATCTTACCAGTTCCACCGAAGGAAGGCTCATGCATCCTTGAGTTGGTGGTCAGACCTGCTGAGTATTACAGGCATATAATACGTTTCTGTTAAAATTGCTTTATTTTCCTTGCGTGTCCTGATAGGAATTAACAATCCTTTGAGGGTTTTTTTTTAAAGCTTTTTTGCAGCAAAGGAAGAAAAATTTATATTCCTGTTTGGAAAATACCGTATTGGAGCAGAAGATATGTTTTGTTTTAGATAATGGGTATTGCATCAATATTACAATTCTCTTCTCTTTTAAAAATCTAGAAAACTAATCCACATGTGCTTTGTCATGGATTTATCTGGGCTCTTGATTGGCAAGACATGTCATCTTAAAGATGGCATTTAAGCAAACCCAGCTACTTTGCTTAGTTTTAAATGAAGATCAGGTCTGCATGAAGCTTGTTGGAATTGCTCCTTGTGGAATTTTTCTAACTAGGACTTTTTAACCTGCCTTTGACTTTACCAAATTTTTATTATTATTATTATTATTAATTTTCTTTAAATTAGCATGTTTAGGGAATGGCCTTTCTATTGGAGTTGTACCATGGCTATCTCATTCCTTCACTCAGCAGAAGGAGAAAAGTAAACATAAGCTCAAATATGTGTGTAAAAAAAATAAATAAATAACTAAACAAAAAGCCCCTCACCCTCCAAACAAACCCAAATCAAGTCTTGCTGCAGAGGAGACTGACTTTGCAAGTTCCCAGAAAATCCATCTGAAACCATTTTTGTTTTTATTTAGTGAATGTTTCTTGATCTTGCTGTTGATGGTGAAGGCTGAGGTTAGGTTTCTCTGTAAAGCATGAAGCTGATAAAGTTGTCTTTCATTTCTTTTGGTTTTATTCCACCTAGAACGCTCCCCTGCTCTGCCTCTACTTAAAAGTGTTTCCTTGTAGGGCGTTGTAAAATTAGCTTGAACGCTGATTGACACCCCCTTTACTGTCTGTCTTCAGCTTGACTCTTGTCTGGCTCTATTACTTTCTCTTCGGGGTAATTATATGAATTTCTTTAATAGCAAAGACTGGAATTTTGGGGTTTTTTTTAGCTTTTCAATACAAAACATGGGCATAAATGCTAAGATTCTCAACCCCTCTGTTACGTGGCTAGAAGAGTTTTACAACTTCTTCAGCTACCTTTTGGTTACGAGCTAACAGCAATGGCTGGCACGAGTTTGGTTATGTCCATGTCAAACTCAAGAATACAATTCTTTCTTCTTCTTTTGTCACATTATACTTTAAGTAATACGTAAGTTTCCAGCGTAGCTAGATTAGTGTATTAATGTGTACAGAATTTATATGCTTCTGTTTCATGAGCAGAAAACTGGACTTTCTTCTTGAGCTCAGCAGTGAAACTGGTATCATCAAATCTCTTAACCCTAAAGCAGATAATTTATATCTGATGAAATGTCATTGATTTGATAGATAGATGCTGTGGAGCAAGCAGTAGGGTTACAATCTGCAACCAATCGAGATTGCGACTGAACTTTTACAAAGTGTAATGAGGTTTTCTTCTCTAGTACATGGATCGGATAGTGAGTTTGCTGGTACACTGCATTTGCATTTGGATATATGACTTCCCACCCCTCTTGCAAATAGTCACCAAAACAATTTTAGGCTATAGAATTGGCTGCCATATGGGGATATTATCAAGATGTCAAGAATTTTTCCTTGGAAAAATAAGGAAAACAAGGTGGTCTGGCATCACCCATCTTTCTTTACCAAATGTTCTTGGTGTAACTACTATAACATTGCTTAGGATGTAATTCCCTTTAATCAGCTGTGCTGTCTTAAACATAGCAGAAGCAGCTGTTGTAGCTCAAAACAGTCCTTAAAGGGGAGCTTGCATCTGGATAAGAATTCCATTGCTTTTAAGAGCTTGTGGTCATTCAGCTAGATAAACACGGAAGTGCTACTTAACTACTGAGTGTGCTGTTTTGGTCCCTGCTGGCAAATGAAGTCTTAGGAAGCAGAGATCTTTTAAGTGAAGTCAAGAGTTGTGTAGTTCAAAGACAGCAGAAGTTCATACTGTTCCTATGTGAATGCGACTCCTATTCAGACTTTGTAGCTTTCATGGGGATTCCAGAGTTAGACTTGTAGTAACAAATAATTTAGTTTTTAATGAGTGAAATGGTGGTCTTTGAGTGTATATAATGTAAGCTGTGTAATTCCTCTGTAAGATGTATCAGAGGCACCCAGTTTATAAGCGGGATAATTTATGGATTGTGTTTGAATCTGTGACAGCTTCCTATTTTAGCAGAAGAGTGTGAAGGAAGAGCAAAGTCTTTGAGGCATAGTTCAACATGGTTTAAACTTTATGGCTTAGAAAATTGTATTGACTGGGCAGCTTAAGTGCTTGCTGCCTTTAAGGACTTTGTTTGAATTTCCACTGTGCAAAAGGTATCCTGAGGCCATAGCTACTCTGGAAACTGATTTGTGAAAAAGCCTCTGGAGAAGAATTTTACGTCCTCATCTCTGCAAACTGCCCTGCTCTTTTCATTAGTTGGTGCATCTCTAGGAGGCATTCCGTTCATGCTTTTGTTCTATCCTTTTTTTTTTTTCCACAAGATGAAAGAAAATCCTCAGTTTCATGTGCTCCACTGAGTTCCTTTCATCCTTCAAAGTGATGTTACTTATTTTGCAATGTAATCACCTGTATGAGCTTGCTTTGGAGCTGTAACACCAAGTACTGTTTTTGTTGGCAGGGTTATAATGTTTGCGCATTTACCACATCATTGATTGATAACACTAATGAAGTAAATAACTGAAGGATTTCACTTGTTCTCTTTTTTTATTTCTTCTGTTTCTCACAGGTTCATTGCTAAACCATGTGCCTTAGGCCTTAAAGTCCAGGCCAACGGACCACAGAAAGCTCAGCCTAATGCTATCCTGGAAAAAGTTTTCACCGCTATTACAAAGGTAGGGTATTTAACTAAAATATCTTCCTTGAAGTGGAATGTGGCACTATAAACTTACATCTGAATAAAATGAAGCTAGCTGCTAAATGCCATGCTGCATCTTTACAGCTAAAAATAGAACATGCAAGTGTCAAGGTTGTCATTGGCATGCCAGCTTCAGCAGTGCATCCTTTGGTGACATCTTCTGTAAACTTTTGATCAAAAAAAGTTGTTACAGAAACACTTTGTAGGTGCTGTGTGGCCACGTACTGATTTTTTGCTTCATGTCTTTTAGAAATTTCCACAAAATTGTCAGGTTGTTTTGAAAAAAGAGTGAATTGTGAGCCAGTAAGATTGACCTTACTGTGTTTTCCATGAAACTTCATAGCTGCTCCTTCTAGGGGAACTGCCTGAGCACAGGGCTGGCTGATGTTGCAGCTGTTTACGTTGAGATTAATGTCCTTTGAAATTGGGGTGGAGAGGTGGGTGATGAAGAAGCTATTGAAGTGTGGGTAACTCACCAAATAATGTTTTAAAGCTTGCAGATCCTTTTTGTACAATACAAGTTTTTCCGCCACCACTTCTGTCTCTGTCTTTACTTCTCTCACTGTATGACATTGCAACTAGACCTCTGTGTCGTGCAGTCCATGCTTTTGAAGTATCCTGAGCTTTCCCACAGCACTGAGCAGTGAGGACGTGTCCTTTGGCATCTCCTGAAGACCCCAGTGCAGTGGTCAGCTGCTTTGTAGCAGGAAGGCCTGTGGAGGCCAGAAGGACAAAGCCACTGTGCTGCAGCCACTTCCCAGTCCCATCTCGGCTCCAGGCTGCAGCGGGGCACGTGACAGCAAGGGCATCAGCCTAAATTTCAGAGAGTATTAGAGGCCTAGAGGCAAAATCGGGTTTAGTGTCAGAGACAGTGAAATATGCCATGAATTTGTCTTGCTTGTGTGCCCTACCCTGTCCTGAGATGCACTTGGTGTGGTTTTTGCCATTTGCAAGGGAGGGAATTGCACATGCCTCGCGTTCTTGCCCAGACTCAGCTGGAGGAAGAATGGGTGTGGGGGTTATTTATTTATTGATTAACTTTTCCTTGCAGAATCTGCTAGTCTGACTTAGGGTCTGAGTGTGTGAAGTGATCTAACTAATGCCTGTGAGTCATGGTAGGAGCTGGCAGACATGGCTCCCAGCACCCAGAGACAAGTGGGAAGAGCTTCCAAGGAAAGTATCTACTTTCCTGCAAGAATAGGGAATGGCTATGTGGTAGCTGCTCTCAAAGAAACAGTCCGATTTAGCTGGGCACCTTTTTTGACTCATACGCAGCAGTTCCCTCTAGTTAAACTCCAAGAGCTGCATCAGTCATTTGGTTTTTCTGAAGTTACAGGAAATGGCTTTTGGTAACGTTCCATTGAAAAATTAGTAGCTACTTTGGTTGACTAAACAAAATATTTTTTCTTTTTATTTTGAGATGGATGGCAAATACTTCACCCTTCTCTTGTCTCATCCTTACCCTTCCCTTTCCTTCCTATTTTTCTTGGAGGATGATAGGTGAAACTTCAACCTCACAAAAGTCTTGCTCATTTACTTCTTGCAACACTTAAAAAAAGTCTTTATCATGGCAGCTTTTGTAGCTCATTCAGTGTATGTAACTGACTTGCAGAAAAAAGCTAAAGCTCCACAAAACAGATTGTCCAAAAGCTTTTTTCTTAAAAAAGAATATAGAAGGAGAAATATATAGTCCTCATGTGGTACTGTACGTGTAGAATTGCTGCATGATTGCAAATGTAGCTTGTTCCCTTCTTTTCCATACAGTAGTTAAAGTAAGGACAGACTCATTTTCTTTTGCCTTACCTCTACAGTGGTTTGCAGCCACTCTAATGGAATGTGAGTTCCACATTTGCCACTTTGGAGAATAATTGTGTACAGCTAATTTTACAGAAAAAAACCTCTCTCCTTGTTGTCAAGGTGATTTTCCTTTTGAAGTCGCTTTGTTTAATGACCTCGTCTCTTAACATTAACATTCACAAACATGAGATATATCTTCTTTCCATGTCAATCAAACAATCTCCACTACTGCAACAGTCAATAGATAAAGATCCTGATGCAGGAGGATAGAATGGGCATAGTGGGGGGTAGGCAGGGGTATGTTTGTAAGCCCCACTGCTTGAGAAATGCGTGGCATTTTATCCCTACTTATCACTTTCCAAGTTTCAAGCAAGTTTTCATCACATTGTCCCCTTTAAGTTTCTCATTAGTAATAAACTGCCTACAATATTACAGCATATGTCCTTCTAGATTAATAATAGTCACTGTAAACATATTTTGACATAGTTCTGCCAGCAGAGATTTCTGTGAAAGTAGTTTTATTTCTATGTATCCATGTATCTGATAGGCAGCCTCTAAGATGTTGACAGGCAATTACAGTAGTTGTAAATTTGAAGTGGAGTTACTGCAGTTTGGCAAAGAAATAATATTTATCCCTCTCTGTTCTGTAGCATCCAGATGAGAAGAGGCTGGAAGGCCTCTCCAAGCAGCTGGACTGGGATGTACGCAGCATTCAACGTTGGTTTCGACAAAGACGCAACCAGGAAAAGCCCAGCACTCTTACGAAGTTCTGTGAGAGCATGTAAGGATGCCTGTTCTCTTCTTGAGTCTTGTTGAGCCTTTGTTCTCATCAGTTTTCCCCTCTGTTTCTCATGGGTATTTTTGTAGAAGGGTAGGAAATGATCCAAATAGGTAGAATATAACTGCTTGAATGAGAAAAACAATATTCTTTCTCCTGAAGAGGAGTCAGTTTGTGCTTTCTGTGTACTTTCAATGGTGAAAAGCTTTCAGAAATCAGGTGATTGTGATTCTATACTGTCAGGGTGCCAGCCTGATCCTTTGAGACATATTACCCAGTGTTAAAGCAGGAAGCTGTCTTTCTAGCACAGCCTTTAGCTACACAACCTGAGAGATCTGAGATGGAGGAGTAAAGATAAAAGCCAATTGGGTTGTTAAACCCCTTCTTTGTTGTTTTTTGGGGTTTTTTTTTCTCATTCCAGACTTGTCCCCCTTACTAGGCCATTTCCTTGGGTACACTGAACTCTGAGAAGCTAAAGGCTCTTACACTTTCTTTAGTAAGCTATTTTTCACCTGCTCGAGTTTACTTTCCCACCGCTCAGCTGCTCTTCAAACTGATTATCTACATAATGGTCATTTTCCTAATAAGACTCCATTGTTTTTAACATCTGAGTTATATTTCCGTACCAGCTGAATGTAATGTATTAATACTTAAGTGTTAATGCATTGAAAGAGCATGGAAAATTAATTCTACTTAAAATATTTACATGTTTTTCTTAAAGGAGGACTGATAGACATTGAACTCATAACAAAACACGAAGAACAATGCTGGTTTATTTGAAAGACTCATTAATTCCAAGACTCAGCCCTCTAGCACAGCTGGATGTTATTCCTTTGATGTGGAAAGTCATGCATTTAACGCAAATTTCACATGCTCTAAATCAAGAGACTTGTCAAATATTGCTGAGGCCACGAACAAATATTGGCTTTATTACACCCTGTTGGTCAAGCAGTTGTGTTATTGCTGCCTTAAAAATCTAGTTACGCTTTCCGATAGCTGCAAAAGAAGTTCTAGGTAGAAACATCAGCAGAAATAGAGGAAGCCTATTTAAGTTAGAAATCTTAGTTAAACTTGTTTTCTAAGTTTGGTGTGTTTTGGTTGTTGGTTTTAGGGGAGTTTTTCTTGGGTTTGTTTTTTTTATTATTGCTAAAGATTCTTAAACAAATTCTTTAAGAAAATGCAAATTAAGAAATCATAAAAAATCTGCAGACCAGCCGACAGAGAGTGGGAAGTGTGTGTGTTTGTGTATGTGTGTATACATAAATACAACCAGTGGAATATACTGTTGTATCATTCATACTTTTTTCTTTTGTAGATTTCCTAAGTATTTTCCGTGCACTTTATTTTCCTCTGGAGACATACAGGAAAGCTCATAATATGGTCCTGAATAAATGATGTATTCAGGCTTTTTTTTTTCTAAAGCCAAACGGTACATGAAATGTTATTCAAGCAGCAACTGATACTTACTTTCAACTAAGGACTGAATAGGAGAGAAATTAGCAGAGTTACTGTTAAGCATATCGTCTCTAGCTCAGAGAATAAGACTCCTTTTAAAAATTTATTTTAGAAGAAGAAAGATAAATTGTCTAAAGGTGACTGCCCTTTAATAAACAGAGGAGCTTAACTGACAGAATGCTTGAGTGCTTTTCTTGGTATTTACAGCTAAAATTCACCCTACTTCATATTTAATAAAGCCAGACAGAGTGAGATTATGGATATAGGTAGTCACCCTGTTGCTAGCAGTTGGTGGTCTTAGAGTTACTAATTTCTGAGATCAGTGAAGAACAACTTTTATTCTACATGGGTTGTAGCTATTAAGGTGTACACTTGTCCACCTAACTTGTAGGAAAGGCTATGGAATCTGGGAAAAAAACCCCAAACAACTGTATTTCTGTTAGAGCTGGCATATTTGGATAGGATATTTGGCTGCTTCTATAACTCAGGTCAAAGACTTCACTCCCGTGCATTAGTGCAAGCACAGTTGGGCTGACTTAGAGGTGGAAAAAAACTTAAACATGTCATGAAATACAGACATAGATAGCAAAGCTGTGAGTGCTGAACTTGGTCTGTTGTGGCGTGCATTATGGAAGAAGTGTGTGGATAAGAGCTATGAATGCACACTGGAAGGTGCAATCAAGCTGTAATGAATGTCATTAATATATGGTTACAGAATTAAGCATCAGGTTCATTTAGAGACAGCCAGTGGGCATCATGGCAGTATGTCTACTTAATAGTAATGATAATACTTGTCCAAAAAGAAGCAAGGTGGCCTAAATTATGTTTAGCATAGTAAGTTAGGTTCTCTCTGCTCGTGGTTTGTAGAAGGTGCAGTGAGAGTTGCCTTTCCATCNTGTGTCTTTACACTGTCTTTTGGACACTGGAAAGGCCTGAAAAATTTTCATGTTTACAGTGATCCAGGTGCCCATCTTGTACCTTGTGAAATGAAGCATTACCAGTGGTGCAGTGTGTGCCACCAGCTGTCCCATCACGTATGCTGGATGGAATTGTTGGTAGGTAGTCAGAATAGCACTGGGAAGCTTGGGATACCCTTTTTTCCCCTCAGTATTGGTATTAAATGGTTGTCTAGTTAAATCTGTCTACCAGGGCACTAAGCAAGTTGCTTCATTTCATATGTTCAGAGCAAAGAAATCCCTCT
>WEIS01090360.1:7488-24718 GCA_013389965.1 Todus mexicanus
GTGAAAGACAAGATTAAATTATTCCCTAAGCATCTGGAGAAGGTGCAATTTGGTGATTGTGATAGTCATGGTCTCTCAGGAGAAATTCCCATATAGAGCTGGAGCAGCCCTGGGAAAGGTCTTTCTCCTGCACTGCTGAGCGAAAACACTGGACCTGCTGCCTGCATCATTACATTTGATGTGCAATTTTCCTGAAGAGCTCAAAGCAAAGTGAAGGCTTTTGTAAGACGTACATGCAGTAAAAACTTGCTACGCTCTATGACTTTTGAAATGTTGTAGCTCTCCTATTATCATTCTGATCATCTGAAAAGTCATTTAAGCATCAATGGATGCTCTGAAGATTGCAAGGTAAAATAGTACTGCCTATCTTATTAGGTATACATTTCTAGGCATACCATCTCTTCCCTCACCGCTCAAGGAAAGGGCTCGGGCTCAACTTACTATACATAACAGTGAATGGCAGTGGAAGTCAGGCTGGGACTAAAAACAGCTAAGAGAGAGTGTGTGAGAGAGAATCAGATGAGATAGGGATAAAATTTCTTTTGTAGACAAAGAAGGAGAAAACATTCTGCTCAACTGACAGCAACGGCTGGCTGGTTAGATCATCCATCTTTCCATTTCCAGGGTGGCTGAGCCAGTGAAACACTTGAGGGACAACTTTACAGTTAGGTGTCATCACAATATATACCCTATTACTTTTAGGCTTCTTCTCTGTAATTTTATTTTCAAAGCATTGGCACTAGAATTCCTTTGTTTTCTGTTTAAGCATGCCTGATCCTACGAAGGATTCCAGTTAGCTCTAGCAGGCAGGAGGTATGCTGTTTCTCTGGAAACATCAAGTCTAATTAAAACGGTAGTGCACCTATAATGCCCTTGGGTGACTGCTATCCAAGGTATATCTGGGATGACAGGAGATGGGGTAATTTCTCATCAATCTGTAAAGGTCATTTTGGAGACTAGTGGCATCCCTTTCCAAGACACAGAGCAGCCAGATGTTAATAATGCCCTCAAGCAAGGGACAAAAACTGTAGAGATAACCAGTGACATCGGGAAGCCCTAGATTGTAATCATCTAACACTATTTAAATACTAATCATTAGTGACTGTTTGATGCCTTCAGGAGGCATAATTTACCCAGGCTGGTGAGTAACTTTCTCCTTCTGCTCATGAGCCAGATTCCAGCCCCTACACATTTTCTCTGTTACGCTTTCAAGATGTCAGTCCTGTAGCGGTGGATGAAGTGCCCAGACCTGAACACAGTGCTACAGAGACAGCCAGCTCAAAGGCACACAGGGAAACCAGCCTGCCCTTGGTAGTGACACCCTACCTGCCCAGTCAATACCTCTCCAGATTACTCACTTTATTTTTCATTTTTATTTTCTGTTGCCATGCTGCATTGCTGTTCATTGCATTGTTCAGCTAAACTTTTAAGCTTTTTTTCACTAGTGGAGCTTCCCAAACTCCTTCCTACCTCCTGGCAACATTATTTTTTCTTAGATCATTAATTTCTATTTTCCCAAACTACATTTTCCTTCTTTATTTTTTTAGACCTGCTTCTAGTCACTTTGCAATAATTCCCAATGTACTGTAAATTTAAGATTTAATGATTTTTCTGTTTTCTCTCCCTCTAAATATCTTTCTAGGAGTTAAGTTTGGCTCTGCATCACAGCATCTGTCTCCTGTCTTTTAGAGAACTTTCAGTCTGATTATAGAGCTCTTACGCAACTAGTGGTAAGTCCTGAACTATGAGTTTGTATCATGTATGCACTCATATAACCTATAATAAAAACTAGAGACATTCCTAATACCCAAACAGATAGCTAATTGTTTTTTAATTCTTTTATCCTTTTGGCTTAAATAATACCAGACAGAGTGCTTTGGAAGCTATTTTTATAAGCTGGTGGTATTTTGTTCAGTTGCAAACACGGTGCCTTGAAGTTTCAGTTGATATTCCATAGTCCTTTACTGGCAGGAAAGATAAGGGGACAGCTGGAAATGCTTTCTCTGGTACCACACATAATTTCACAACCCTACTGTCTCTTCTGAATTACCTTCTCTCTAGACTGCACACATGCATGACCACATTAAAAGCAGATGTTATTACTTGCATAAAAATGCTAAAATTTGTTATTCGGCTTTACTGAAGCCAAATGAGTTATGGACAAAGCTGATGGACAAAGATTGTGTGGAGAGGAAATGGGTTTTCCTATAGCAGCTGTAGAGCCTAAAGCCTCAAGTAAAGGTGTGTTAACAACAGTCAACCTGTTAGTATTTACGCAGTTTTCAATATATAATGAAAGCACATGAGGTTTTTTTTGCTTAGTGCTTGTTTTTAGATCTATTTGATTAATTGTTGTTTTCAAACTATCATTACATTCGCCTTAACAAGATTAACTTATTAAAAGCCATAGTTCTCTGAATAAACTAATTCATTCACATGCTTAATTTATTAGACATATAGCAAATTATTTTTAGATGTTCTCAGAGAAAAAATCTATTGTACTTAAGAAACTGGTAAAGCTTTTACTAGAACATTTTTTTTGCAAACCATTTAGCACTTGAATGCCTCTACTGATGAACAGGACTGCGATCTGAGTCTGAGTCTCTAGCTTAATTCTTCTAATTAAGGCCATTTTTCTGTAAAGTCAACATAATTATTCACATTGTTATGAGGCTAAAATGCTGCAAACTAAATTTTGTTTTAGAAGATAAGGGATATGGATAGAGAAAAAGACAGCTTAAATCTTGTAGTCTTGAAAGGCTAGTACAAATAGGCAAAGAGTATGTGTAATCAATTATTATTAAACCTCCGTTTGGAAGCAGGGAAGCTGAGATGTAGAAAGCTGCAAATCAAACTACATTGTAAGTCTGCAGTAAAGATAGTAAAATGTTTCTTGAGCTACACAGGTGTGGTGAAAACATTTCACTTTGATGTGACTAGGCTACTTCTAATTTCCAATTTTCAGCCATGTTTATGTTACTAATGAACTCATACTTCCGGATAAAAGCAATATGTGCAACACATAAACATGTCAAGTAGTTCCAGCTGAAAATGAAGCTCTGGCAGCAAAACATACAGGCTGATGGAGTTTTTCCTGCAGTTTATTTTGGGGACTGATTTTGGAGTCTTTCTTGGTTGTTTCTAACTCAAGGCTTTGGATGTTTCATGGTGAAACGCATGCACTGTTTCAACTGAAGTGAGCATGTTTTCCAGCTTTTATGTAGTCAGAGAAAGACAGCTCATAGGAAGCCTCTCTCCTTTTTATTAAGGGGTAAAATTGTAGCTGATTCTTTTTTAATGTCTACAAAAGCATTGGGAATTAGCAAGTATGGAGGCCAGCATTTTCTATTCACATACGGAAATGTCTGCTCCTCTTCTACGCTTCTCACCCCTATGTAGAAACTGTAGTTAGTCAGCAAGGCTGCTCTTTCTATTGAACCACTCATCATTTCTAAGCAGGTGGCCCGTGAGAGTGCTAAATCAGTACTACTAGTGAGATAAGTAGTCGGAGCAATAATCCCATTTAAGAATAATTAAGATGTACCAGAAATACTTCTAGATCTTAAAAAACCCCACGCCCCACTTCACGAAACTACCAAAGTACCTTTCAAGAGACAGTTTCTGTGTAGGTTACTGTGTGTGGGAGAAACACCGAATCTCATTTGTTCCAGCTAGTATACTAATAAACAGCCATAATCACAACATTAGCATAATTCACCTGGATCTCATACCTTTACTATTGTCTTATTTTGGGCCTGGTTTCATTTCTTCATATTGATGGTAGACATTTTGCAACATTCCAGTAGAAACAGCCATCCTGATGAAATGACACCAGAGGTCTGCTTAGTATGTATCTGAAAATTTGGGAAAAGCTTAAAACCAGCGTTCATTAGAAGAATCTGCTGGTTATGGTATTTCTGTTCTGCTCCGCTCCAGTCCTTTATTTCTGTAGTTCTCCAAAAACGTATTTAGCCCCTCAAGCTGTAACAGCCATCAATCTTCAAATACTTCAAGCTCATTCAAAATAATTGTTTTTGAAAATAGTAATCAAAGTTGACATCTGCACTGCAATGACATCCTAGTCTGCTTGGGAGGTCAGAGAGGCAAACTAGCAGCCGTTTTCCAGATTAAGTCTTGGAAAGATCTCAGTCCTCTGCTTAATGATTAAATATTGCCATAATGCCAAAGACAGTCACACACATTTTCATATGTATATTTATACATGTACACATCTAAAGGCAAAAGAATCCTAAAGCCACAACATTGTTTTTAAAAGACTCTAATATTTTGTTAATCCTCATGGTTGAATAACAAAGCATTAGTCACAGTTTTCTGTATCAGAAGCACTTCCAGAAACAAAATCCACCAGTACACGCTTTCACCAGAGTCAAATTCTAGCTCCTCCAGCAGGGATATGCCCTGAATGTCTTCATGAATGCCAGGTATGAAATACCTATCCACAGCTGCCTTCCTTTCCCAGCTAACAGCTTGTATTGGAGCAGCATCAAAGCTAGCTACAGGCCTAGCAAATGCAGGCACCTGCATAGAATAATTACCGAAGCTAAAGCCAGTATGTATTAGCTTCAGTGCTCTTGTGAAAAAAGTATGGATTAACTCAGAGCATTCAGCTTATTATAGCTGTCTCACTGCACATCCAGGCTTTATGAGCACTTATAAAACAATATCCATCTATGTTCCTTTTTTATTTCTGATGATGGAGTCCTTCAGCTGTGACACTGGAGTGTACTTCAAAGCTACTCCTTTGGCTGCTTTTCTTTCTCTCTCTCTTTTTTTCTTCCATTTCAAACTCAGCATTAATTTGCAAGTTACTGATCATGTCCTGCCACCGTGCATACACCTATTGATCTATTTGCAATTTTTATATAATTTTTACTTTTCAATGTCTTAGTACTGCTTTTTTCCAGTGGGAAGATTAGTTATCCCCAAAAGACAATTTAGATATCACTTCTAAAAGACAAAATGGCTTTGACAATCAGTGCCGTCTGCAGTGGGTATCCATCTAATAAGAACTGCATTTAGACACCCCTGACTTTTGATTGGTATTGTCCTATCCTGGAATAAATCTGGAGACATAGAAAAGCTGCTACTTCTGTAACCATTTTCTTGGGCTGTCCCCCAAACCACTTAAAATTATTTTTATTGTGACGTCACAATTTCTTTTCTGTGAAACAGAGTAAAGATAAAAATAAATTTTAGCTCTAAACCCCTGCCTGCCCTGTGTATGCCTGTTTTGTCTAGACTGTGAGCAATGAAAACCAGACACCATCAGAAATGTTAATTTAGTTTATTAAGGAAATGAGGCTTATATGATCCTGGTATCTGCCTGTGTCCCCCTAATGACTTTTGAAGTCATTGTCTGATTTCAAGCTAATGTGACAGAAGTGGGTGAAAAACAATGTCATTAAACTACTACAGGTTTCTTGAAAATTAGAAGTTGGATAGAAGAGAGCATTGTAAGTGCCCTGAAAGCCTGCTGCAAGAATGCACATATAGTCTGAGATTAAAGAAGCCACACAGTAAAGATCTCTTATATATTTCTTCTCTTCAGGAAAATAGAAAACCAAACCCTAGAATCTGAAATTGCTGTCGGTCAAGAAATACAAACAAACAGCAACCCAAGCTTTATTAGTCGAGTGCCCAAGGAATTAGTCTGCTTATCTGCTGAAAACCAGCAATGCATCCTGCAAAGCATAGAAGGAACTAACACTACAGCGTGACAAGGATCAGATTGTCGTGGTGCTGGGCTGGGGATCAGCCACAGAGCCTGGGGTAGGCAGCCTGCAGAGCTGGCACAGCTTGGAACAGACACCAAGCTGCATGAATAAACCAGAGAGCTTACTGTAAGTGTACTCACTTGGATTTGGCTGCCAAAAATTTAGAAAGCACAAGGGCATAAAGCAGCGTATGACAAAAGTAGTTCTTTTGATCAGAGGTGACTTGAATAACCAATGCAGGGCTGCAGAGGAAAGAATTGCCAACTTTGATGTCAGCAGATTCTCTGCTACAAGGAGGACAATTGAGCTATTTTTAAAAGACTCTTTTCCTAGCATGGGTGAAAGGAAGAGCATAACTGGTACTAAGGACCTGCCCTGGCACTGTAATTCATAGTGACACTACACTAGAAGAGCAGTGCTGTGAGTGAATGCAAGCAGATACAGTACATTTTACACAGAGTATGTGGAATGAGGCCAGGAAGATGAACAGAGAAAGATTTGAGAAAAAAAGTAGTTACATTTCTCTTTGGTACTATGTGCATCTCTGGCCTGTTACTCATTTTTGTGCTCAGTCTCTCCTCATTTTCAGCCCAAAAGTTCAGGGACACTCTGAAGTCATTCTGTACTTAGCTTAAGGGTAAACACGCGGCAGAGTCAGCTGCTTTTCATCTACTTTCCTGCTCCCTGGGGAGCCCTGTTCCACTTCTAGCAGAGAAGGGAGCCCTTCCTCTGAAGATGGAGGAGAAGGTCTAACTCCAGGCATGAAAATTCAGCTGTGCATATGCTGATGGTGCTGTGCCAGGCTTGCAGGCCTGTGAAGTAGCTCATTAGTCCCAAAACAGGTGTTTCCTAGGTGTGACATTAAAAATGCAACTATGTCCTCTGCAACTGCTTACAGCATAATAACAGTCATGTATCTGGTTCTGATGATCATTGTAATTTGGATCTCAGTGATTTCTTCCACCAGCCAGTTGTTGCTTTGGAAGTTGTTTAGACACGGGATGATTTTATTGAGAGTATAGTTAATTCGTTTTCTACCCATAATGAAAAGTAGCTCTCCTGCGCACTGCTCTATATCTTGCTCTTCAGAGCTCTCTGCCAATATAACACATCACATCTAGAGGACCACCTGGTTTGTAACCCGGGTTCTTTATTCCATCAGTCACGAGAGGGCACTGTTAAACATGGTCTCCCTCTCCTCTATCCCAGGAGTTGCCTGCAGGAATATTATAGAGTTTGTAATATCTTAATGTCTTGGAGCTATGGCAAATGGTTACACTTTTTAAAGTTGTACTTCAGATCTGCCTCCTTCGGAGATGTAAGATGCTGACAACAGAAGGATATATTAATTGTCTACTTGCTAACAAGGAATATGACCATTGTCATTTACTCACTGATTGGCAATCCCCAAAAGAGGAACAAGAACGTGTATAGTTCTCAGCCCTGCACCCAGATTCTAGGTATCCCTTAGCCTCTCTTGGGGAGGGGATGGAAAAAGTGGGTAGTGTTTCTGTAACAACCAAAACTGAAGGCAGCACAAATGACTCCTCTGTTTCTTTTTCTTATAAGCTGTATTGGACAGACAGTAGCCAGCAGTTGTTTAAAAGGTATTTTCTCAACACAAGGCTAGATTATAGAACTCCTTGCCACAGGACATGCTGGGATCAGTGACCTAGCATGACATGAAAGAATCTGCATGTGTCCATGGACACCAGCAAACACTGAGTCTTCAAAATTAACACAATTAATTTAAAAAGATTATTAGTAGCTATTTTGTAGTTTAAATATCTCTTTAGAGAAGTCATGTGGGGGCTTGCTGTTATGCATTGCTTACTGCAAGGTGACTGCTATTCTGGAAAGCACCAGGTAGGTTGCACAGCACTGTGCTAATGTGGCTCCACCATTGCCAGCACCAAGCTACGCTGTCAGTCTCTGCCCAGCTCTTTCTTCATAATGTGATGTAGGGTGTCCTACAGTATCCTTCTGTTAAAGCTTGTACCTGGAGCATTACCCCAAAGGCTCTGAGGGTAACAAATACTGATATAGCACCCCCAGGTTGCTAAGGAATCATAGATCTGTCTCCTGATTGGTAAAAATTTCCCTTGTGCTGACTAAGCTCCTTGTCATGCAAAGAAACATCAAGCAAGTTCTAGATTTCAACATAAGAGAATCAGGGACCAAAATGTTCTCTAATGCTTTTACTTCTTATTATTACTGTTACTCATTTTCAGCATCTGAAATGCTGTTTATATCACTGCCTATGTGCCAAAGGTTTTAAATAGCTGCTTGTTTGTCCTGTAAGCAAATGGAGGCCTTCACACTTAGTTCTTCAAGTGCTTTCACCTCCCTCATTCCCAGTAGGTCAAGATGTGTATGAATAAAATACACAAATGTGTAACATAAAAATGCTTTGGAGAAGGTTGTGATTAGTAAAGCAAATGGCCTCACTGAGCAATTGGTTATTTGTACTGCAAGAGGCCTGGGAAGCCCCACTGAGCGAGGTATTTTCGCAGGTCTGTAATATAAAAGATTTTGCTTTGGAAGGAGCTGGGGAATACCTTGTGTCTTTTTTGTGTTATGGCCTGGAAATGGAATTTGACTGCGAATTGCCTCTTTTATGAGGAGTCAGTGAGCTCAGGTAAGTGTTCAGACTTTGTAACTTTCTTTGGTGTCTCAAAACTTTGCTGTAGTTATTTCCTTGCTTAATTTCACCAAAGGCTACATTGACATATACAGACGGGATTAATTCCTGCCTTCTGCTGGTTACTGGTAGAGCTGAGAATTGCAGATACTGCCTTTAGAGGTGTTATAATGGTCTTACTCTTTCTAGGAAAGACACTGTTTACTGTGTTTGGGCAGATGAGCGTCATTCACTGTATGAGGAAGAATGCAATAAGAAGGCAGGTCTTGGCTTAAAGTAAATGAAGCTTGATCTTCTAGCTGTAGGAGGAAAAAAATTGATCCTGCAAAAGGAAGCTGGAGTCCAAAAGAGAAAGTCAGCAGAAATTTCGCAGAAGGAGGAGTCTCAAGATGGACCGTAAACTTGCAACCTGCTCTCTGGGTTTGAGAACTTATTGTGTCTATGGTAAGTATTTGTTCAATGGCTACGTGCTTTTAAATGCTGTGGTGGGAGAAGTGGATATGAAGCAAACATATGAAAAGTTTGTGGTCTTCTGTAATTCTTGGTATGTTGACAGAGCAGTAATGAAAGGCTGTTTCAGCTGACCAGTTGGAATATAGATAGAGAATGTGCATGTGGTAAGGAGATCTGCATTCAATTACTGTCCTACCACAAACTGACTCAGACAAGACCATTATTCTGTGCCTCAGTTGCCTAATTCTAAACAATGATATTTCTTTGTCTGAATTGTCTGCTTGGATGAGATGTTCCTTAGGACACCAATTGGCTCCTAAAATGTTGTTTGTTTTATCAGTTAGTACAAAGCAGCTCTGATTATCTGAGTGCTGCTGGAATTCTATTGCTTGTAATGAGAAGAAGTGGTTAATTAGTCATTTGTTATCTCTGGGCTTCATTTTTGTTTTCTTTATCTAATCTTGGCAAAAACGCTTTATTCTTGGATAACAACATCTCATGGTACTTTTGGAAAATAGTTTCTCTTTAATTCCATTCCTTCAAAATTCAAGAATGTCAGCAATGGTAGTCCAAATCCCCATACTAGACCATGCAGACAATTTTTGTCTTAGACTGAAAAAAATTGTTATAAACAAGCACATATGATTACCACTGCAGAGCTGTTTCATTGCCAGTTAGCCCCCGGTGTATAAAGACAGGTTGACGTTTTCAGATTCAGTTTGAGATGCCAAAATGTCACTAGCCTAGGTGAATTTTAATGCAGTCTCTTGCGCATGTATGTTGTTCACATTAAAAATATCGCTTTGGCAAAGAAGCCACTTGGGCTGACTTAAAAATATTTGACCAGATAACCAGGAGACTTAACAGTCACTGGAAGGATTTCCAACTTGGGATACTTAATTAGACCTTATGACTGAAAATTCTTATGAGCATCAGAAGATCAACATTCCAACATATTCCTAGTTCTGTTTATTAAATATTCCCTTTTTTGGTTCTAAGTGTGAATGTTTGGAAAAATGTTAAGTTAATACAATCCACTTGACTTCACTGGCACATTTTCCAAAAAGAGGAGGAAAAAATGAGGAAGCCACTGAAAACTAAAGAGTTCTTGGTTTGGAGAAAAACAAAGTTCAAGCCAGTGCTACAGACTGGCTGGAACTCTTCCACAGTTTTAAAAGGAAAAGACCCAATTGAAGACTCTTTTCAGAAAACTCCTTTGCTTCATTTGAATAAAAAGAGGAACCAAGCACACTTAACACTGTGTAAAACACATTTCTTTCAGAGAAGCCAGCTTTATCTTCAAGTCCCAGCTAGTTAATCTGTTCAAACTAATTTTTAACTTCAAGTCTCAGAAATCTGACACACCACAGAGACTTAATGTTTTCAGTCTAGATGGAATTTGCTGACAATACGCTCAGCTAAGGTATTGATATAGGATTGGTTTCTCTCATTATAGTTGGTAAGAATAAATGTTTTTCTCTCTCAGGAAAAGCAAGAAGAAAGGAGACAAGTAAAGATTTAATTTTCTGTCTCCCTAGATCTGTAAACTGTACTAGCTACCTCTGTGTGGCAATCTTCAGATGTGTGTGCCATATATGAATGATGTGTAAATGCAGTTGCTCTGGAAGTGTCTGAGAAACTCTGGGAAGCATTGCCTTCGATGTGTTATGTTTTCACCTGCTCTGCAGTGGAGATATAGCTATAAATCTAGAAGCCTATGTATATCTACATTGTAATTGGGGCTGACTTCCAAAATATAGATGGTGAAGTATTTATGTGGAATGCCTGCTTTGGGTGGTTGGCAATCTCAGATGTATCCTGGAGCATGGTCAGGCATGTGTTGCATTTCTAGGTAACTATAAGATCCTCTTGTATTTCTGCTGTTTGAGTATTGGTTGATAATTGTAACAAAATTCCCTCGCAAAACTTTTTAATTACAAATTCTATGTTACTTTCCTACAGCCATTGAAATTACCTGATCTGAGCTTCATGAAACTTCATTGGCATGAATTAGGCAACCTTCAAATATACCTTCTCAATTTATCATGTTTACTTCTTCAGGGTACCAGATTGGTGTTGAGACTTTCCATCAGTTGTTTCTATCACATTGTTCTTAACTTTCATTCCCAAGGGTTAGATAGACTATTTGTATGGCACTCTTAAGCTTTGTGTTAAAAAACCAACCAAACAAAAAAAGAGTAAAAAAAGTAAAGCTAGGATATTGTCCATCTCTGTAATCATGCTGTAGCCATGTAGCCATTACCAGTACTTCTTTC
This sequence comes from Todus mexicanus, assembly GCA_013389965.1. Lineage (NCBI taxonomy): Eukaryota > Metazoa > Chordata > Aves > Coraciiformes > Todidae > Todus > Todus mexicanus. Next base: position 18,594 of record WEIS01090360.1, read on the forward strand.
TTTAGGCTAGAAATTGAGATTAGAGACTGAAGGTTGTAATAAAAGTAAATTATACTCTGTAGCTTGTGTGGCTCGTCTCTGCACAGAACACAAATGGGCACTAACTGCATATGCAATGGAAGCTCTAGTTCTTGGCTATTACTTGAATAGAATGTAAGCATGCTCTAGTAGAAATGGTTAATAAGCGTATTTGCTGAATTGTTCCAAATGTTCCAGTTTTTCATCTCAAAATCTCCCTGTCCATTTGAACTTAGTTCTGCTGAAGTGAGAGCTTTAGGACAAAAAGCTGTGTCTTCCCCTTATGTGCAGGTACTATCTGTTTCCATTTCATGGAGAGCATAAAGCTAACTACGTGATGCACAGTAGCAATACAGACTTTCTGCTGATTGTCTTCATAGCGATCCACTCATTTGTAGGGCCAATCAGGCCTCAGTCAGTACCTGTTTCTCAGTCTTTCTGCATACCACAGAGTAACCACTCTCTTTATCCATCACTTGACTAACATGAAAACCAGTAGTACTCTGCTGACAGATTTCATTCAGCAACAGTCAGAAGTCGTTAATGCTTTTAATGCTTTAATGTATGAAAGTGGAAGTTCTCTGCCACCACCAGTGGCTTTAGAAAAATGATGCTATAGATTTTTTTCAGTCCGACCAAATATTTGGTCTGCTAGTCTGAACAGTTTGTTATTTTGAATCACAAGTTGTACATTCTAGCTGTTAATGAAATCAGTGAAATTGCTAGCTTTTCATCATTTATGCCGCTAGCTTATACATTATTCTGACATCAAAGTATAAGAGGATAAACCAGCTGCTGAGTTTCCAAATCTGTAATGTCTCAAAGAGCCAAATGCTTACAACCCTGTTGCCTTTTTCCAACAAACCAAAAAGTGTAAAGACTCAGATACCTGTACATGTTACCAGACATGTATAAACTGCCTATGTGGTTTTTTGCTGACACATCTAATTCATTTTTCTTTGTCCTGAGCTGAGTGAACTAACGCTGGCCTAAACATTGTATGTCACTGTTAGTATTACAATGTGTCTGACCTCTTGGCTTCCTCCCTCCCTACGTACTCAATCTTTATTTGTAGCATGTAACTCACAGGCTTCTCAATGCTTTCTATGTTCATGGTCAGCAAAGACCACGGAGAATGGGGGACGATAATTTAGTCTGTCTGTGGATGTAGGAAGATATCATAGTGCCTCACATTTAGATTATCCTCGATCTCAAGAGGCTAGAAGCTGTACTGCTTTTTAAAATGAGTGCTTACCTTCTGCAAAAACAGGCACTCACATGCCAGAGAGAGAAAATAGAGAATCGGCTTGAGAAAATGGATGAATTTGTTCCTTCCCAACAAAGTTACTTGTTAAACATCTGATTCTACCATCTTACCTGCTTAATAAAGGGTCATATCATGAATAAGCTTTATATTTACGCAATTTCTGGAGAAGTTTAAGTGAGAAGGAAGCACACATAAAGGTGCAATTGTGTTTAGGCATCTTCTGAACTTCGTCCTGAAAGGAGCCTAAAAGATTTTATAGAACGATTGCAAGTGAGAGAATGAATCAGGCAGAAAGCAGAAAGCAAAAGGAGAGGTTATCTTTACTCCCTTTATGTAGCTCTGCTCCTTGTACTCCTAATCACCTGATAATCATCTGAACCCTATAGTTCAGCTTCAGTAACTCACTTTTCCAAACACTTCAGCTGGGTAACTTCATCCTTCATTTGTTTCCTGCGCCTTGCCCTACAGAAGCTATATAAGCTCTCTGAGGGTTTTGCTGGTTACAGTCTGCGGCTTGTAAGCTACAAAAAGCTAAATGTAGATCAAGATGAGTTGAAATCTTTTATATACAGCCAGCTGCTGTTTCCTAAACATGTCCCTGGAGCAGCTGCAGGAAAGATGTTTACAATTAAAGAAAACCCTCAAGCAGCAATGCACAGGATTATTCTAGCTAGCAGCATTCATTAAATGTCATATCTGAACATTCACTATCTTGAGCTTGATCTGATTTAGGATCAACATCTAAAGAAGTGGTCCTTTTGACGTTCAGCATCCTAGCGGGCTCTTGGGACAAAGGCCAGCTGGAAGATAAACAGTCCTAGCAAGGACTTTGAGGAGAAACTCTGACTGGACACAAAGAGTTATGTCATACTGGCTTCCATTAGTGTCACAGTTTGGGGTCAGGGCACGCCACAAATCTGCAACAGAATGCTCTCTCCTCCTCCCCACCCAAAAAGGGAAGAAAGGATATAAAGGAAAGAAACTTATCAATTAGGAAAGGAAACTAGAACAGCTTTACTAAAACATGAAAATAATAATAACAGTAATAATAAAAGGTAAATATACAGAAATATGTACAAAACCAGTATCGAACCCAACCCCCCAGATGGTAAATACGTCCCCGTCCCCACTGATGCTGTGGAAGGGCCCAGTAGCAGATGGGAACCGGGAGCTGGATTCAGGGATGCGGCCCAGAACCTGGGGCCCAGCCAAGGCTGGAGCTGGAGGCTGAGACCGGGGCTGGAGGCCTCAGGGCAAAGCTGAAGCTGCCAAAGCCATACGGAGTGAGGAAAAGTCCTGAAGCTGAGAGAGCAGCTCAATCTCAGGGAAAAACCAAAATGGCGAAAGGGCCAGAAGAAGGGGCAAGAGGGACAAGACCCTCGTGATCTCTCAGCTTTGTACCAAATATGATGTATATGGATATGGAATACCCCTGTTGGCTGATTTAAGGTCACCTGTCCTGGTTGCTCCTCCCTGAGGGTACAGCCTTCTCTTTTCTGCACCCCTCGTGTGGTACGTGAAGTCTATCAATGACCTTGATGCACATACCAATCCTTGGTACTAACTATAAACATGGAGTGTTATCACTGCTAGAAGCAGACTCTGTCTGTAAACATGCTGCTAACTTCAGACAGACTTAGCTGAAAAGTAAATGTCATAGAACAGAATTTCTGTTCTAACCCAAACCAGGACAACTAAGATGGGAGATCCGTCACTTGTTTTCCCCCCTCTTTCTTGATCTAACTTGTGGAATCAGAAAAATAAAAACCCAGGGGGAAAAAAAGAAAAGAAACAAAGATAAATATGCAAACTCTGCTGAGAATGAGTAAATCCCTTGGAACCCAGCAGGGGCACTGTCTGCTCTCCTTATGGAGCTCAGTGGCTTTCATCCTGTTTCAAGTGTCTCCTACTCCTCCCTCTCAGCTGAAGGCAGATGTGGGTTCACTGGCAACACTGGGCCTTGTTCTTTATGAGTGTTTAAGGCCTGAGCAATCATTTTAAATTGAAAGCAGAGATGGTAATGCTATTATGAGATTGTCTAGAGCAGCAATTCCCAACTGGTAAGACATGAGAACATTTACAAGAAAGGAGTTTCATGAAGTCTAGGCTAGAAATCAGCAAAGAAAAACATAAAGCATGATGCAGAGCAGCATCTTCTTGGAACGAACGCTTAAAAATGCTGAGGAGAAAACTCTTTTACAAAAGATGCTGCCTGTACTGACCTTGGTCAGCTGTGACATGGAGAAGGTCAAATCAAGCTCATGCCAGGCTCTGTGTGGCTATCTTAGGGTTTCGTGTTCTTTTTGTATTCTAATGCCAAATAAACATTCACCTGCAGGGAAAAGAAAAAGTTCGTATAACAAGCATCTTTCTTTTAACAGCTCATAGGCCAATGTGTATGTAGCTGTTGGATCCTGTGTGAGTACACTACCATTTGAAATCAGCTATAGACAGAAAGTTATGCACTTCAGCATAAAGAGAAACACTTCTGTACAGCCCAGAATAAGCCACCACCATGCACTGAGAAGGAAAAAGCCTAGAAGTAACAGCCTGGCTGCACGGAATTAGCATCGTATGTATGTGCAGTTGAATGCTAATACCATGAATGGTGTTAGCCGTCACCAGATTACCTGTGAAGTAAGCTGGCTAATAGCTGTCCTTAAAATGTATTTCTGCCAACTCATAGGTTTACTTTGCAGATATTCTTAAAATTTCCTTGAAACTCCATTATGACTCCACAGAAAAGAAAATCTGAAGAGAGAGGGTCAACAGCGCCAGTGAGAACTGAGGTATCTGCAGCCTCTGAAAATAAAGTTGCTTTTCTGTAGGACTCCCATTTCAGTGATTTTGGTTTTTAAAAGTCTTTTTTTTTTTTCCCAAGGTCCCGGAGCCTTTAAAACAGGAAAAGCATTTTGTGCTCCTAACAGATATTCAATCTAAGGGAATTAGGAGTAACAAAAGTATCACTTCCAGCAGACAGCTTCCTCTTGAAGAGACAGCAAGTCCTTCTAGTTCATCCACTTTGTACTGGACCCAGAAGAGGAAGAGTCAAAAGGGATGGCCACAATTTTTCATGGACTCATAATGGTAACTGCTCTCACACTTTGCAGTGGCTTGTGCTTAGCAAGACAAATGATGTACCAGGAAAAATCAGCATCTTGTACTGCCTCTTTGTACAGCCTACTCAGGTTGCAGGACACATCCCTTATCAATGGCTGAAAAATTCACCTCAGAATCAAAATGGAAAACATTGAGGTCTCTGCAAATATAAAACTCCCGACATTGTTGCAACGAAATACAGCTTTGCTGTGACTTGCTTATCTTGGCAAGGTTTTTCTGAGTTGACTGCTGAGTGGAAACAGAGTGAGGGGAGAGAAAAAATTAGAGCCTAGACTATGATTTGCACCATCACGCCTAGAGGTATTTTAGAGCATGGTGAAGAGGCAAGTTCTCAGCAGTTTGTTTTCTCTTTTCTATAGCAGTTCAGAACCACATTTTAGGATACCTAGCAGTAATTTGATTAGCAACACAGAAGAATGCAAGATGATGGAAAGGAAAGGCTTTATCCGTAGAACCTGGGGGTTTGGTGTGTTTATGATCTGGCTATAAATCCACTTCAGATAAAGTCAGTTGTTGGTTGTTGTTGTGTTTTGGGTTTTTTAATGTGTAAATAAAAACTTTAAAAAGTACTAGACTAAAAAGGCTTTATGTTTGCAATGTATCTGTATTTCTTCACCCCTCTCCTTCAAGAGTCTCTAGCTCCACATCATAAAAGAGCAGTTTTAAGTCTTAGTACTGAAGAGGATTCAGTTTGTCCCCATCTCTCATTTGCTCTTCCTTCTACACTGCTTTAGCACTTAACACAATTAACTGTAAACGGTTTATTAAACTAAATCCCCTGCCCCAGATTTGGATGTCCCTAGGCAGATGTGCCTGTGCACCAGTCCCAGACAGTCTCTGGGGGTGTGGGGGGAGGAAGAGGGCAGCCCGGAGTGCCCTGTGCGCCTGAGAGTGTTCCATTTCTGTGATCGGTGTAGCAGGTGGCAGGGCTGCAGCTCCATACACACTCCTTATGCTCTCAATACATACTCACACGCACACTCCTGTGAATGCATCCCTCAGGCATCCTTATCCAAATCCCACAAAGACCTTCACACACATCCCCTGTGCACCTCCCCTATATGCAAGCCATACTTTCACCCAGAAAACATAGATACATCCCATACACATCTCCTGCATGTGCCATGCAGGCCCATAAACACACCCGTCCATGCCTCCCCATATATGCATTTCCCATACACACACTGACTACACCTCCCATGCACACCTTATACAGCTACACGTCCCTGTACCCCCTGCAGAAAGGGACTTTGGGGTACTAATCAAAAAAGCAGCTGAACACAAGCCAGCAGTGTGCCCAGGCAGCCGAGAAGGCCAACGGCATCCTGGCCTGTATTAGAAATAGTGTTGTAAGCAGGTGTAGGGAAGTGATCATCCCCCTGTACTTGGCATTGGTGAGACCCCACCTCAAATACTGTGTTCAGTTNACACCTAAGCGGCTCCACAGGTGCCGGGCTGGTCTGGGCTGGGCTGGGCTGAGCTGAGCTGAGCTGAGCTGAGCTGAGCTGAGCTGCCCGGCGGGAGCCCCTCCCCTCAGCACCACCGCTCGCTGTGGGGGGCCGGGGGGAGCCCTCGTAAGGCTCCGGGGCGGCCGCCAGCCCGCGCTGCCGGGGCGCCGAAGGAGTTAAAGCAGCCGCGCCGACCGCAGCGAGTATCGCCCCGGGCACCGCTTCCCCTGCGGGCTCCGCGCTTCCCCCGCTGCCGGAGGGCGGCTGCGAGG
>WEIS01090360.1:24749-37955 GCA_013389965.1 Todus mexicanus
GCCGGGCGGGGCCGAGCCCAGCGGCGGGTGGGCTGCGGCCGGAGGGAGCACCGGGCAGGGCCGGTCCTGGGGGAGCTCGGCGTTGGGGCGGCTCCGGCAGCGCTCCCCGCAGCCGCGGGGCTCTCCCTGCCGGCCGTGGGTGAGGGGTACCGGGACATCCTCCGGAGGGGGAGGTGGAGTAGGCGGAGAAGGAGGAGGGAAACCTGCTCCTGCGGAGGGCAGAGAGAGCCGCGCGGCGGTGAGGCAGCCCAGCGGAGCGGGCTGCGGGCACATGCCGGGCTTGGAGCATCGGAGCCGCGGGTTTGCTGCGGCCGCCCCAAAGCAGCTCCCATCCCGGCCCCTCCAAGAGCGTCCGCCGGGCTCCGGCAGCGAGAAGGACTCACCTACGGCTCCCCTCCCAGAGCGCGTTAATCCGAGACCAAGCGAGCCTCAGAGTAAGTACTTGTCAGCTTTTATGTGCGATTTGTTAGAGTTTTATTGTCTCCCTTGGCAGGTAGCAAAGGAGTGTTAAGAGCAAGCAGTTACGGGCTGGGCTGTAATGATCATCTCGCTCTGGCTCTCCCTTGGACTTGTAAGCCTTGCAAATAAATGGAAGAGTACATATGTGGAGGCACGTGCAGAAACTTTCCTTCCCTGCACACCCGCATCTTTCATGTTTCAGGCAAAATGTGTGTGTTGTTTTGGTTTGCTTTGTTTGGGTTTTTTGTTTGTTTGGTTTGGTTTTGGTTTTGTTTTAAACTTTTTGCTGTTTCCAAGTAATTGGTACCACGTTGCACAACAAGGGTCTCAGAGAAGAATAAGTCCTGGTGACGCCACTTAAACATACTGCATGAGGATGAGGGAGCGAGATGAATGCTTAACATCATTAACTTCGGTGGGGGGCAGGAGGAGGTGAAATCCCTTCTCTTCGTGCTGCCTTCATGCTATGGAGCAATATGCATTCTGGGGTTCTTTGCTATTTAATCCTCTTTCCTGTGCATGCACATCTGGACTCTGGCCTGGCACTGATCCCTGCACTTGGGCTGGAAGGGAGTGGTGTGGCAGACCAACAGGGGCCAGAGACCAGGGACCAGAAGATGGAGGGTTTTTTAAAGAATGTTTACAGTTGAAAGGTACTTTTTAGCCCCAGCATTGTCTTCTGCAGAGTAAATCCATAGGAATACAGGAATACTTCTCCCAGATTTAGGAAGCAGAATCAAAAGTATTTTGAAGTTTAGATAATGCACTCTACAAAGGGAATGGCTGAGAGTGTAAGTGCAAATACCTGATTCCACATACTCCTGAGGGTTTCCAAGCGTAGACCTCTGTATAGGGGGTGAGCATGGAGTTACATGACACAGAGAAGATGCGCTTGAACTCTCCAAAATGATGCCATCTCTTAGTGGAGTGCTGAAAATAGTGTTTCTGTCAGTGAAGCTGGAAGGGAAGGAGTAATTCCTCTCACATCTTAAATCCCAAGCAGAACAACTATCTCCCTCCCCCTGCTTCCTGCACACGTCTTTATTTTTTTTTTCCTAATGACTTGCATTATTACTTGCCAAATATGGTCTGTGTCTTCCTGTGTAGCTTTGTATTTGCTGAGATGTTCCTGGAACTAGGCACAAAGAGTGCATTTCAGGAGCCTGCTGGTTTTAAACCAGAATTGTATTTCCTAATATCTATCAGATAGCATGAATAGTTAATTTTCATCTGGCATGTATCCACAGTGTTTTCTGTTTGCTCAAATGATTCTCTTTTTCTGTAGCTAGTGTCTTTGTGCACTGTAGTTTCTAACACAGTGTCCTCTATAATGCGTTTCCATAGTACACCTGTGTTGCACATATTGCATTCTGACCCTATTGACAGGTGTTTTAACTCCAACAGTAACTGGAGTGACTTTGTTGGACACAGCGGGAGAGTGTTTGTCACCAAAGGACCAGCCACTGGAAGGATAAGCAGCATGTCCTATGCTGGTGTGTGATGTATTAATAGTATTGAACCTTTTTAGAGTGTCATGAGCAGAAAGAAAATGCCTGGTTTAATACACATCACAGCTAGGATTTTATATGAATGCGGGAAGCTCACACTAGTTAATATCACTGACCCAATTTTTATTGGTCTTGTAGGGAAATCTTAAAAGGCCTGCTGTAAAAGAAAGTTAGAAATCTGATACTTTGCTGTTGCAAGCATCTCTCCGCAGCTTTGGTTGCCTTGCTGCATGGTGCAAAGGAGGATAAAGGAAAGTAAATCAGTGAAGTTCTGCTGGTTTGCTTGTGTAATGCTGAAAGCGAACTTAAAGTCTGGAATAAGTGGTGGTTACGTATTGTCACTGGCTTAAGCTATATGTAAGAGACGCGTGATTTTTCACCAGTCTAGTTCTTGGTCTGGTTTGTGTTCTCCCCGACTCCTCCTTTAAGATCATTAGGACTTCCTCTGGGCGATGATCCTATTTTTACAGTCAATCAAAATCCATACCAATATCCTTACACACGCCAAATACACTGTATTAGAAAGGCTATAAACCAACAGCTACAAATGACTTTCAGAGCCCTCCTAAAACAAAATGCAGATGTAAATAGAGTTCAGAACTGCTCCAAATGCTGTGCCTTAAAGTTGTGGATGTCTAAATCTGGAAAGCGTGCTCAGAAGCTTTGAGAGCCATGTAGGGAGATGGCTGGAGTTTTTGGTTAGACTCTGGAGAACTGGGAACCACAGTCTGTGGTTGTTGGACTCTGCTAGGTAGTTTGGGTTCAGGCCCGAACATGGGCTGAAAGGGATACTGCACCGTTTGATCCAGGTTTTGCAGAAAGACACATCTCCTCTACTTCATAAACTTGTCAAGTTCATACTAAAACATTCAGCAGTTGCTTGCTCTCACTGCCTTTAGAGCTGTACTCAACAACTTTTCCAAACTTTATGCAACAGGTACAAGTTAGGAAGAAACATAAGTAATGTTTTTCCCTTTGGCTAATACCATCTTCTCTCTTTGATGATAAATTATTCATTTGTAACCTCCCACTAGACGGTAGGATGTCCTTTCTCTCATTGCTCTAGAAACATGTTGGTATTCCTGTTGCAGTAGACTTTCAAAAACTTTTTCTGAGCTTGGATGATGACAGTGGCATCCACCGTTCCAAATGGGATCTTAGCAAGGCTTGTACAACTGCCTTCATCCCCTTCACTGATGAAAATGCTTCTGTGATGCACGTTCCATATGCTTCTTGGATTTCAGCACTGTGTGCAGAGAAGATATGATTAGTCTATAGTGGTAAAAAGAACTCAGTGTAGCCTGGTAGATTCAGGTAGTATAGACTATGGACTTTTTTTTTTAATTTATCACAGCTTAAAATGTCATATATATTGTCTGTGATTACAGAATGGGTTTTGCTAAAATCTGGGCTCTTTCCTGAGCAATTGCAGAGGGTCTGTTGAATGTGCTACGGCAAGGTCTGTCTCTAATAATGTCTTCATTAAGCCTCTCTACAAACAGAAGAGTATACTAATTGCCAGACTAACATGTCATTTGGCTCTGTGAACAAGCAACCGAAAGCTAACTTATGAATGGAAACTTAAAAGGATCATTTGCAACCTGCCACATGAAAGAAGTACCAAAATGAAATGAAAATACATTTGTACTTCTGCTGCTGTTAAAGCTGATATAGAATTCCACTTCAGTTTTCCTGGGAATCTTGACTAATTTAATAAACTTTTTTTTTTGCCTCTGAAGTTTCAGCAGCTGCTTGCTATATAAAAGCTAGAAATAACTGGTTCTCCTTTAGTAGGAATAAAAGATTTGAGCTCTATAGAAATGAGGAGATTAGAGCTCTGAGGCATATACCCATTTAGTGCTGCTGGAAGCCAAACCCGCTCAAATAATCTTAACTCTCACTTCTGGTGAGCAGAAATTGTAGGGAAAAAAATTCCCTTAGTGATTTATTAACAAAGGCTTTTCAGGTTTACTGGGATTTATCGTGTGAGCCTAATCTACCTTTTGTTCATCCAGTTGGCAGGCTTTAAGATTTAAAAGGGTCTGCAGAAACTCCTCCTCAAAACCCCTTATTTAATTAAAGAGACTTGGTGCATTATTTACCTTTGAGTCTTCCATTTTTGTGGGAACAATGAGCTGGGGGTTAACATACTGTAAAATATTTGAGTGCTGCATTACAAGCAAAGAGAGGGAAAAGAAACAAACTCTGGCTATACCTTCAAATTTACACTGACCTATAGGGGTTCACTCCAAATATCTGGAAGTGAGGCCACTTCTACATAAATACTAAAGTATAAATACAGGTGTTTAACTCTACAACATATTTCCCTGCCTCTCTAGGTGACTAAAGAGCCTGGATGTGAGTCAGTCTTCCTTTGCTTCTATGGGAGCTCTCCAGAGTCATCAGATGTGCAGATCAGGCCTTGCACATAGCAATATTTCATATATATTTCTTGGAAGTTCAGCAAAGACAGACTGGTAGCTGTAGTTCTCCCAGTGGTTCCCCCAGTTTCTTCTCCTCCCCCACTCCATTCATTGCTGGAGCTGTGAGCATCAAGTTGCAGATAAAACGACTTCTGAGACAGCAACGGGATGCAGCTCTTGCCAAAGGCAATTAAGTGCTTAGGATTACAGTGTGCTTTACTAAGTGTGTTCTTGCTGAATCCCTTTCCTCTCCTGTTTGCTGGCACAAAGCAGTTTCTTGGCACTTATCTTTATTATAACAAGTCTGAGTATTGCTCAACTTCACTACAGTGTGTCAGCTCTCTGAGTCTAGCTAGCTGCAGTGCTTTGTGCTTTCAGGACAGCCTTGCTGGTGATTCTTCAGTAAGAGTCAGCTTGACCTCATCACCTCTGCTGTAATTGGATTAAATTCACTCACTTGCCAAAAACATGCCCAGCTGATGGCATATTAGTTATTTAGACTGAAATGCTGGTTTGTATATACAGGATTCTTGGTGCCAAAGGCATGTTTAGCACTTGTGATGCAGCTGGTGTGGATAGGATACAGAATTGTCACCGAGGAACATCTTTGGTTATTTTCCTCATCAAGAAAGGATTAAAACAGACTACCCATTCTGTTTGAAAGAAGATATAACCTGTGGGAGAAGGAATAAATGCTCTAGTTGCCAGTCATGTGCATCACTTGTTTCTTCTTGTGAAATATGATAAATTGCTGAGCCCACGAGTGGTCTAAAGCTGCAGACCTGGCTGAGGAAAGTGAGTAATGGCATGTGCTGTTTTACACACCCACTGCAGTTTATTTCTGATTGTTGCACAGCAGGTTTATACCATTGCTCTGAGCTGTTTTTTTACTGCTGGTTCGGTTATTCTTCAGCTGTCTTCTGGAGTATTTGCAGGGTGACAGGATGAGGTCTGAACATAAAGAAGCACCCAAAATGATACTGCAACTGTGCAGTGAAGGATAATCTGACCACCAAGCCTGTAGTTTCATCCCAAGACCTTTTGTATACTGTCTAAACCAGTATAATCCAGCTTTCAGTGGGAAACGCTGCTGAGCAGCAAAAATCAGTATCCTGATTGTTAACCTCAGCAAAATATTAAGGGATGAGTAGGTAATGGGGAGACCAAGGACTGAGTTGCAAATACTCTTACAAAAAGGATCAGGATTTGAGCAGCTGGAGAGACACAGTGGTACTTGGTCTGGTATAGACACTCTTTGAGATGTTTCAAATAATGAAAAGACAACCCTCCCTATTGTGTGAGTTAGCTGTTCTTATCTACCTGCAAGTATTACAAGCTCCCTGTTTGTTTCTAAGGCATATAGGAGTTGTGTTTTGCGGCAGCATGAGTCAAAAGAAATACAGCTACCAGCTCTTAGTAATTTGTAATTTTTTAAAAAAATTAATCCCTGATGATCTCTCCTGAGCAAGGTTTGACAGTCTGACTGGGTAAAGAGAATATGTGAAGGCATATTCTCTAAGAAGCACTCACAAAATCTAAGTCAGAACCACTGTTGGTCTTACGCGGTTGAATACATCAAAAGGAAAGTTGCAAAACAAAAGCAACAAGCAGGCTGTGTTTAAAAAGCATAGGAATGAGAAACGTGTTTGAAAATAACCTGCTTTAGTCGGGTTACTTCCCTTAGGTCTTCTGTGATCATAAACTTTCCTTTCCTTTGGTGGAGAAAGAGGAATTTATTAAATCAGCGCTTCACTTCTGAAAGTGTTCCTAACTGTGCATATCGCTAGCTCCAGTCCAGCCTAGTTTTCGGAAGTGAGAAACCTTTTCTGTTTTGTACAGTTTAAGTGCTGTTGTGGGTTAGATTGCTGGGATCTGCCTGTACACATGCTGCCGCTGTCGTTCTGGCTGTGGTGGCCTCAGGGGGTGTATTTCAGGCAAAGCCTGTGAGACTGTCACAGAGGGAGCCCTGGCTTTGAAATGTAACAGCTGGGGTAAGGGTGTCTCACCCCCAGCATCAGAGCAGCACAATTCCTCTGACCTCAACTGAGTGGCAGCATTCATGGTTTTCAGTAATGTGGGAGCGAAACTGGGCCTATATTCTTTTAACTGGTCTATTTAGCAGCTCTTTTCCATATGCAGTCTCCATGCCAGTGACAGGAGCTTCCTGGGACTGACAGGAGACACAAAAGACTCTCTTCTCTAATCACTGGACCTTAAGAATATTGAAAGGATGTTACAACAGGCCTCATAATGCACCATTGTCAGGCTCTCTCTGAAGATACCTGCAGTGGTATCATACCTCTAAGCTTTCCAGAGAGGGTGTGATGACCCCACATGGAAGAAAATGGAAGCGTAATAGTTTGGGTGGCTGTGAAGAATTTTATGGTACTACTTCTCCTGGCTGTAACTTGAAACCAGCTTGAGGTATTTAATGCTGACTGAACTCGTATCAGTAAGAGGCAAGCAAATATATCAGCGTGTATTGTGCAGCTTTTGTAGGAAGAGATCCTGGCTTGTGTGTCTGTGCCTGTCTGGGCGAGTCTTTCTCACAGACGGGAGTGGTGAAAGAAGGTTTGTTTAATTTTCTTCATTTCCCTTTCGTCTTCCTACTCATTTTCCTGTTCCTCCACAGTGCAGCAGTTTTTCATGTTGTGGTGATAACGTCCGTCGTGAGTGGAGCAAACACATTTGAATGGAAGAGGCTGACGGTTTTTGAAGTCTGAACTTCAGCCTTCCTAGGGATGTTGCAGAGTTTGCATTCTGCACTTCCCTCGGCCCTGCTCAGGGATGTGCCTTCAGAGCTCGTAGTACTCCTGCAGGGCAGTTTGTGGCTAGCTGCTGCCATGTTGCTGCAAAACAGGCTTGAGTCAGAATTTATTACTTTCTTGGCAATAGATGCAAACTTCTGTTCACTGATTCAGACAAGACCACCAGGAACAATTATGAAGTCACTTATATAAATACTTCCTCAGCCCTTTGCCTCATCCTTTCCTCTCGCTGCAGGTTAGAGTTGCAGCAGGGCTGAGGCAGCCATCCCTTGGGGGTGTCCTTGCCCTGACGTGGGCCATCCACTGTCCTTCAGAGGTGTCCCTGCCCCTTGTGCCATGGAGCACCCCACAGAGCATCTCCAGCCCTCAGCAGCCGCCATTTTCTTTCCCTACCGCCTTGTATCCAGGCGCTTCCCTAGCCGATCGATATTTTGGTGCCACAGTTGGGCTCTGTCGCGTGGTGGTTTTCCCTGCTGGGTCCCCACCTCAGTGCCAGAACTGGCAGGAACCAGCCACGACCAGCTCAGGGTGGCTCATGGCCTCCTGATGGGCCACCCCACTGTCTCTCATGGCCGTTACGATGCCGGCATGTGAGGGATGGGAATAAAGGAGTGGCTGTGGGATAGCCATGAGCATCCACAGGGGAATCCCCTCACGCTGAGGGGTAGATGAGGCAGGAGCTGCACTATGTCCTGCAGAGGTGGCTGGCCCGAAAGCCTACCCTGCAGGCTCAAAAGCGCTCGCTCCGTTTTGCCTCAGCCCTGGCCTGTGCAACCAAAGCTTTATTGCAACGGTGGGGAATTTTGCTCATTACATGCTGAAGTCAACCTGAACATAGGTATTGGGTTGCTTACTGATTATTGAAGCCTATCTCATGCAGAGTAAAAGTCAGTGTGGCTGTTTAGAAGGTTATTTTACATGGATGTTCTTCAGACACTTCTAAACTCAGAAGTATTGCTCCTTCGTTTTACCTGAAATTCTGCCATTATTTAGTTCATCTCAGATGGCTAACAAAGTATTTAGTTCTCATGCAATCTATTTAGCTCTTATCTGATATGAGACTCGAAGTTCTTTTCCTTCTCCAAGGTATTTCCGAGCTATAACTGTGGAAGTTGAGGTATGGAGACCAAACTGGGAGTCCTGGTTAGCCTGAACAGAAGTAGGAGCTTGGTTCCTAACTGGACCACAGTGACATCCAGAAAATGAGGTTGCAGTTTGGCTTGGATGGCTCCTTAACATCAAGGGTATTATGTCAGAGATGTTCAAATCATTTTCCAGGTAAAGTAGTTTGGACCTTACTTCTTCCTCTACATGTGAGATCTTGACCTTGGACTTAATGTAGTATCCTCTAATGGCAAACTCTTTATCACTTTATCATTTTTGCGTTGTCTAATGTAGTAAAAGTAATACTTGATGTTATATTTTGGGGTTTTTAATATATTTTACTTGCTTGACAGCTAAGGTAACCTGCTTTGAACTTGTGATTGTTCATCAGTGCATGAACGTGGTGCAGGATCCTGTATGTGTGACACAGAGGATAATATACATTGCTAATGTAATATATATTACATTAACAATGTATGGTTATTGATATTGCTGTAGGGAACAGTAGTAGCACAGTCTACTTCTCACCAAATTAATGAGAAGAAAAATGCATAGTGTTTCATGTCTCCTCATGCCTGTTATATGTTCTGTGGTGAATAGAATTTACTATATAGCTTTCTAGTGCTAGTTCCTTCCTAGCTGGTTTTATTAAAAGCATAAGGTTTTGATACGCACCGTGTCAGGAGCAGACCTAAGAGTTAACTCTGTAAAACCTTGTTAATTTCGGATCTGTGTAGGATAGAATTTTTTTCCCCGAAGAAGTAAACAAAAATATTTTGTTTTAAACCTCTACACAATAATGAACTAAATCGAACCTCAAAACAAAGGATTTATTGTCTTGAATACAAACTTGCTGTAATTGCACTTCTTGTGAGGTATTTTTTCTTCTGTCTGAGCTTATATTTCACTTACAAGACAGGAAATACAGCTCTGCTGATTAAATTTTTTGATATATAAATAACTTACTGTCTTCAAAGATGATGTTCATTTTAAAAAATACTTCTAAAATGAATTTTTGATGAATTAAAAATGAAATTAAAATCTTGGTTTACCTGGGTTGTTAAAATAATTACTTATAGATGACTGTACTGTGCATACAGATGTAAAAGGTGCTTTTAAGAGGAAGAGTGTTAAAAGAAAAGCTGGCACCTGTAACTGATCTAAATTGATTTATTTCCTATTCTTTGCTGTATCCCTGTTCCACTCCCACCCCTCCATGAGAGGAAATGAACATGTTTGCTTTCTATCACCTTGATCCTTAGCTGGGGTTAGAGTACAGATAAAATAACAAAATTAATTGAGAAACTGCACAGAAAGAAGAATACCAGCCATGTGTACATTTTATTTTATTACATTGCTTATGGATAATCATTATTAGATACTAAGAGACAGGGGTCAGCATGTTGACAGAAAGCAGATCTCTCAAACAATGTTCCTGTATGAAACTATGTGATGAATTTTAGTCTGGTTGTCACAGTGGCAAGAGGTCCTTTTCTGAAGTCCTGATCAACCTTGGTCTTTGCTCATCCTCAGGAAGTGGTGTGATGTGTGAGAATGCTGAGTCTAGTGAAAAAATAAATAACATTAAAACTGCCTCAGAGTTCCGGTTAGCCCAGCATTGTGTTCAACAATTAACAAGTTTCTTCAACGGTCGTTTTTTGAGATCGACATTTCTCTCTCTACTTCTCTAGTTACATACCTATTTTGTTCTTTACGTGTGCGTTTATGGACCTGTTGTCCAGGAGTTTGTTTAA
Organism: Todus mexicanus; assembly: GCA_013389965.1. Classification (NCBI taxonomy): domain Eukaryota; kingdom Metazoa; phylum Chordata; class Aves; order Coraciiformes; family Todidae; genus Todus; species Todus mexicanus. Next base: position 34,766 of record WEIS01090360.1, read on the forward strand.
TCCCTTTTTGAACCTATGGATATCCTTTACCATCACAGCCTCGTGTGACAGCAAGTTCCAGAAGCTTGTAACTTGCTGGGTAAGCAGTTATTTTCTACTGAAATGGGTTTTTTCAGTGACTACTCCCTTGTTCTAGTGTTGTAGGATTTGGCAAATAACAGTTCTTCATTCAACAGCTCATGGGTTTATACATGATCATATCCACCCTCAGCTGCCTTCTTGCCAAGCTAAGGAGTCTCAGATTTTTTAGTCTCCGTGGAAAATATCTGCTCCATTTCCATTTGGTCACCTTTTTCTCCACCCCTCTGTCCTAGTTTGGGTTAGAATAGAACTAATTGCTGGCTTTCTTGACTGCCACTGAACACTGAGTCTATGGCTTTAGCTATCAAGGATGGCTCCAGCTTCTCAGTAGGAATGGTTAGAGTTGATAGTGCTGTGTTCTTCAAATTCACATTTGAGTTTCTTTAGAACTTGTGTGAACATTGTTCTGTCCCAGTGATTTATTAACATCCAACTTCCTTGTTTGGTCTAGTATTTCCTGAATTTACTTCAGATTGATCTAACGCCTCTGCCAGATTTGCAACAGAGTGCAATGGGTGTGGAAATCTCCCCAAAGATTCCAGCAGGAAAGACCGATGTAAAGGATTCACTGAGTTTCTCTGCTAAAGCTTTATCATTCCAATCTGCCCTTTTTACGCCTTTGTCACACAGCAGTTCTAGTACTTTGCTAGCTGGCTTCCTGTTGTTGGTGTATTTAAAGAGCTGTTTACTAGCACTGTGATCTTTGTCTGCAGGCTGTTTTTGGATTGTCTTTTAGCAAGTCAGGAAATTAAGGGGGCTATGTTTTATCGACTTCCCTGTCTTCAGCAATCCATGTTGTGTCCTATGCCCTGAAGTTCTATCCTAACTCTCTCTGAGGCTTCTTGCTTTCTGAACTGCTCCTTTTTAGTGTCATCTTTATTTCTTGCCACATTCTTATATCATTCCCTTTCTTAAAATTTAATAAATTTATACTGGTTTTGTTTGGTGACTCTTAGTATCAGTGCAGTTCTTTGTATTACCAAACAGGTAACCTTTATAGCTTTCTGATTTGGATTGAACCCTACGCTTAGAAGTCTCTTTTCCACTGGAGAACTATGTATGGATCTAGAATAACAACTGATACTATATTGTCCCTTTCTTTTCCACATGGGCAAACACCGAGTGTTTCTGAATGTTGTGGTGGTGTTGCTATACGGCAGCTCTTAGTGCTACAGTACTCTGTGGAAGCCATCTATTAAAATTGAAAGACACAAGCAGGGCCTGAAGTGGTTCTGGTTGCTAATGGAATTGTGTATTACCTTTTGCATACAGTGTATGCAGTGATGATTAAAACTTTGCACATATACATATTCTTGCCCAGGATTTAATAAAATTCAAAACCCTTGCACTTAAACATCCAGGAAGAAGATAGCCTTGCTTTTCCAGTTTTGCAGACATGGAAAAAAACTGGAGGAGAATACTCTGTGGTTATATGAGAGGTTTCTGTGGACGTGTTTACAAGAGCTGAAGTGTGTTTATATTCATTTCTATGCAGTTACCAGAAGATTGTCCTCCTTCTGTAAAGAATGAACATGCATGTGAAGGAGCAATGCAGAAGTTTATTCTCTACAGATGCACTTTGAAGGGCGGCTTTTACAGGAGCAATCCAGCATTGAAACGATATGCAAACAAGTTCCTGTTGATTAATATTGCTTAGCTAGTTGAAACTAATATTAACCAATAATGCAAGTCTAGGACTATGTTCTCTTTGCACTATGTCAGTAAAGTCGCATACATTCTTTTTACTAGGAGCACAGCACTGCAGTGTTTGTTTTCTTTCTGGGACACATCCAGTCCCCTGCTTTAGCTGTCACTTTGCATTCTGTAAACAGAAACACCTAAGTTTGCAGAGCTTGTCTATTTGAGCCTTTATTTAACCTGTGCGTGCTGGACCACTCTTGCTTCAAACCTAGCCATGTGTCTATGCTTTGTTGTCAAAGGTCCTGGATTCAAACCTACTACATATCTGCCTGGACCAAAAAGCTGTTGGAAATGTTCACACTGTCTCTGTGCAATGACTTCACCGATGAGCTGCAGGATTTCCCCATCATATGAGGAGCTAAATAATGAAGTAGAGCTGTACACTTTAAAAAGTTATTGCAAAAAATTGGAAGTGAAATTGTCCAGAGCGATTTCTTCATCAGAGCTGGCTGGAATAACATCTGTTGTGAAAACTTGTACCTCATCGCTGCGTTGTTATCCATGCAAGAGAAAATATGTTAATTAAAACAGTTGCATGTCACAAAGACGAACTGGACTTCACATTACAGGCTTCTTACAGTTGTGTATTCAATTAATCCATTCTCTTGAGTGATTTATCTTAATCAAAAGAAACTTCAGTGGCTGTCAGGATCTTTTGTGATCATTGGCTTCTGTGGGGGTATTTAGCTGTGGAATTGTACTCAGTGACAGGCTTCAAAAGGATTTTGATTGTAACCTAGATATAATTTTCTACTTTACAGTTAAACTAGTAGGTTTATGTAGCTACTTCAGCCAAACTTCACTTGTCTGATGTTGAGGTATTGATAATTTCAACAGCATATTAATTAATTTTTTCCTAACTCTAAAATACCTTAATGTGAATTATTTGCAGAAATTCTACTAGAATATTTTTCTAATGGTATGGTCAAATACACAGTTCTTGCTACTTTCATCACTAGGTTTCAAAACACTTTTCAAAGAAGTATGAGAGGGGAAGCAGTTTGAAAGGACTTCTCTAAGGCCTGAAAAAAGGTAAGGTGAATCTTGTGATTCCATGTTTGAATACAAAGTTGTCTTATTCTAACTAAAATCTTCTTAAGAGTTCACTGAGTAATACTTCTAAATGAATATATTTGCGTTACCTGTAACGTAGTCTTAGTCTAGATTTAGCTTAATGTACTGGAAAAAATCAACACAAAGAGCAGAGTCACTTATAAATGTTTAGGTGTTATCAAATATTTAAGTTACTACCTTTAAACTGCATGCTTCATATGCAGAATTTCTGGAGTTCATTGGAGAGTTATTTTAGCGGGAACTTTTTAGTCCATTTTTAGTCCAGTTTGCCCTGTACTTCCATTAATATTCTGTTGGTTCAAATGGGTTAATTAGCTCAAAAATATGTAATTAG
>WEIS01090364.1:0-12719 GCA_013389965.1 Todus mexicanus
CACAAATGCTCCTTAGCTACCTCAAGAATCAGAAGGCAAATCATCCTGGGACTGTGTATGACCGTGTTATATACTCCCACTCTCCTCCAGGGAAACCTGCATGCTTGATCACCTCTCTGAAATGCCTGTGCACTAACACATGCAGTATGGGGAACAAACAGGAAGAAATAGAGCTCTGTGCGCAGTTGCAGGACCATGATCTCATTGCAATTACTGAGACATGGTGGGATATCTTGTATGACTGGAATGCCGTCATGATCGACTGTGACTGGATAGACAAAAGATAAGCTTGTCAAGAGATGGTAAGGAACATCCTGACATGAATGGTCCTGATAGGGAAGAATACAGAGCCCATTGCAGATGAATGGGAGCAGACCAAAAGTCATGTAACAGGGTCTAGTGGGGCGTCCAAATCTGTGCAATAAAGCTGGATGAAAGGCAAGAACATTTGCCCCGGCCGTATGGGCAGAGTTTGCCTGCACCTGCCTACCCTACACAATTGAGACTAACCTGGAATGGTCAGAGCAGACTTGGTGAAGTGGAAAATTAAAAGCTGGAGTTTGGCGGAAGTGTTCAAGAGCATAAGAAACATGAGCACTGTTGCCTTGCAACTTGTTTGTGAAACACAGCAACATGGGCGCGTATCGCTAATTTAAAGAGCAGTAAGCTGAGACTGAGTGAAAGGAGTGACTCCACTCTGTACACATAAACACTTCCTTTGGGTACCTGTGAAATTCACTGCTTTAACTGTAGCTCATTGACAGCCTTCAAGAACAGCCAGGAGTACGTTAATAAAATAATAAAGCCATGGCTCCAAATGTTTCTCAGAAGAAGTTCTGTAAAGAAAAGCCCAGGAAATATTTAGCCTTTTATGGGTGAGTTGACCTAATGCTCTCAGCATAAAGGCATGATGGTGCAGAATGGAAGTTTCATACCTTATGGAATTGAAACTTCAGGTATCATTCAAGCAAGAAAAATAGTCTGATGGTTAGTGGTTGTACTTGATCAGCCTGGTGAAATAGTGTCCTAGGCCTGTCCTGGGAAACAGACTCAATTTATCCTCCTCAGGATGCACAAGCATTTCTGACTGTCCTTTCAGTTCCTCATATGCTTGTTGCTTAGGTGACTACATGACAGAAATGGCATCTCTTCCTTTTGACAGCATTCTTGCACAGCTGAGTCAGCCTAGGGATTCCTGTCCTTGGGACTTGTTTCTTCTGATTTACAAGATTTCCTGCTCTGGTCATGGGCTGTGCTTCTCTTACCACTTAGAAGTGCACTGACACTCAGCATATTCACTTGTATTCATCCAGTCAAAACATTCCTGTTAGCTAAAATAAAAATAAAAAAACTCCAAAATAATGCATCTACTAGCTTTCGGTGCCTGAGGGTCTTGGAGAACACTTGAGTCTATGTGAACACAGCCTTGTGATATTGTGAGGCAGATCAGCACTGGTATCTTCAAGGCAAAATAAAGGCACAAGAGTTAAGCAGGGTACCCCAGAGTACACAAACAGCAGAAGCCCAGCCCAGGACATCACCCCCCGTCTTGGCTCTGGGATACATGTTCTCACTTTTCCCCGAAACTCACTGAGAATTTTTCCCGTGACACTATTTTAATGAAAGAGAAGCATCTTTCCCTGTGTTAGAGTTCTGTAGAAAGTGATTCATTTTTTTGACATTAAAAAGGCTTTATAAAATTTGTATTCATTTGAACCTGCCAAAAGTCAAACGTTACAGTCAGAAATACCCCTGGCAGGCAGGCTGTTGCCCTACTTTCAACAAGGGCGGAGGTTTTCCATATTTCCATTTTTCTTTTGGACCGATCCATCCTTTTCACACAGAGCAGTTACATCTGGGTCTGATAACACACAAGCTACCCTGCAGCTGGCTGGTGTCCTATTTTTCCACTGTCTTCACGGAAAGAAAGCCCCTCAACTACTGTGCGCTACCTGCTGCTCGCTCTTTCACGTCCCATTTTCAGCTCAAGGTTGTGTCCACTCGACAGACCCAAAGTAGTGATGGACCTTCAGCTCACGCTTCCCTTGCTGGACATCCCTGGCAAGCTGGGGAGCAGCTTGGGACTGGGGGAAACTGTCAGTCCATGCTTGGAGCCACCCTGCTGCAGCTAACCCTCATCAGTAGACCATTTAATTAATCCAGATTCATACCTTTGCTTTGTCTACCTGAGCTGTGATGGCACCTCTTTCCTGTAATGTTTCTCCTTCGTGACTCTGGGTCTTAGCAGCTCAGGGTGACGCTGAAGACTGGGAAATCCAAGCCCCAGCTGAGAGGTGGGATGTTGAGATGTTTCCCATCAGATGATGAAGGTCTTTGCTGGGTAGCAGAACATGAGTCCTCTGTACTTCCAAAAGCTTGAAAATTACCTGATAAAATAAAATTACTAAAATGCTGCAAAACCCACAAACTTCAGGAACTCAGAAACTTCATTTATAAGTACCTGATCTGAAACTCTGTTACCGAGCTGACTTTTTACGTGTCTGAAAAGAGTATCTCATGCTGCTATATAAAACAGCCACTCCAAACCACCAGGTGCTTCTAAAGTGCATCTTCTCAGTGATACAGGGACTCAATTTAATTCCTGAGCAAGGCTTTGTCTCTTGGTTTCAGGTATTCTGCCACCATTATCACAATTCCAGTTCAGAATGTCACGTTCAAAATGAAGTCATTGAACTGGCAAACTTAAAGAAACTTTCATCGTAACTTTTCAGGAAAGGATCGAAAAATTAATTCTGTCTTAAGTGCAGTGTTTTGGAAATGGACATCTGTCAGACCAAGATGGTATACATGCAGTGCCTTGGCTTCCATGTGGTAGTCTGTTTCTAAAGTTGCATCTGACTTGCATGGATTTGAAAACAAATTGTATGAGATTTTTACAACTTTGAATATTATTCTGTGTTACAGATCCTGTGGAGTTATCACATTGAAGAGTGCTAAAATAACAATGGCAGGGGCTTCTGTGTTACCAGTTTCAGGCTTCTGCTGCTGAAAGTACCCTACCATACTACCCTTTCCATAATCTTCTTCCCTGCTTTCAATAATAAGATGGTGAGTTATCCCAGTCCTTTTTAATGAGAATGCTGTTCTAAGAACCTTCTTGTTCTAAGAGCAACTAAATGTCTTCTAATTTCTGATCAAAGTGCAATCATGCACCTATTCTGTCCTCTTTTTTTTCTACTGCTGACAGTGTCCTGTAGCTCTTTCCCCTTTGCAGTATTTATAGACGTGAGCTGAAATCCTTTGAGCCTTTGTTTGGCTAGACTGATCCCACCACCTGTTCTCATCTCTCCAATAGCACAGCCTCTCCAGTTCCCAATTATCCTAGCCATTTTCTGCCCCTCTTCCTATTCAAACAATTTTTCCTGGCTATTAGTTACTGGAATTGTACACACGCTTCCAGATGCCATTTCTCTTGGGCCAGCACCCAGGAATAGGTCGTGGAGCTACCTCTCCACTTACATTCAGGCACTGCAGGTACCCCCTTCATGGCTAGCTCATGGTAGTTATGTGTCATTCTCTAAACGACCTACACACAAGTTCTCTCTGTTTTGGCTTTGGAGCTGCTCTGCCTTAATAATTACTTTCATAGGTCTGATGAGCTTCTGAGGAAACTATATGAGCGGTGGCATGGAAGTCTTAGATACTCACAGATTCTCTTCTGTGCTGGGAGAGCTGAGCCTGTGTTGTGCTAAGGTGCAGGCAAGGGAGGAGCTGTGGCCATAACCTTCTGCTTCCCTTTTCCTCGCAGCCTCCCATGTCTCAGGACATCCATCTTTCCACCATGCCATGCTGGGACTGTGCTGCACCAGCTCCTCTGGCCTCCCAGCCACGCGCAGCACAGACTTAGTCTCCAGAAATGGATGTGGCTTCACCTAGAAGGAGCCTTGTTGGCCACCTGTCCTGTTTGGTGAGAAGGAAGCACCTCTGCAGGGCTGCTGGACCAGCATTTCTACCCCCAGCTAAACTCTGCAACTGGAGAACAATGTGGGTCACTGTACAGAACATCTAACAAGGGCCTCAGAAGAAGGCAGGAAACTTCCAAAAGACATGGAAATAAAATCTTTTGGACTTTTATGAGCTTCTTTTCTTTCTGTAAAGTCAGACACTTCCCTAGGTGACAAGGCACAAACTGAAGGACCAAATACTGAAACTACAAGTAACAGTCCAGGTCTGATATTCCTGATGCTTCAGCAGGTCAGCTCTTTCACACCATGTTACACAGTATGGATGCTCATATAGACACACTTTATGGGGAAAGGCCAAAGCATGTGAAGCGGCAGTGGAGATAATGCCTCATTGTCAGACAACTCAGAGCATGGGGCTTGGTAGGGTGGCACAGCCTCCAGCTATGATGCAACGCTGCAGCCCTTGCTCGGTGCAGCTAGTGGCAGGTCACCTGGGGCAGAGTAGCTGTGGTGTGCTGGGAAGACCCTGTGTTAGTCTCAATCACAGTGGACACTCAAAGAGATATTTGGCTCAATGTAAATAAAGGAAGCATTTTTTTTGCTTTTTTTTCTTCCTTGGGAAACTACAGTATTTCTGCTCTTCAATGAGCTGGTTATTTCTGCAACTCATGAGGAAATAAATAATGTCCTAAGCATCTATCATTTGTTCCTAAAGACATTATAACCCATTGTCCTCTCCTGTCCCTTTACGTCTTCAGTGACAGCAAGCACTTGGATATCCTTCGCAGCTCTTTCATTGCTGACCAATTCATTTTGACAGATTCTGGTGTGTTTGTTTCTCTGACTTGTCTTTGAGAGAAATTGGATGGCCACCCTCTGCAGGGAGCCCTACAAGTTCAAATGAAGAGCATACCTGCATCCCGAGGTTCCCTTGGCTGGACACTGCATCCAGCTCTGATGGCGGGACAGACTGGATGTGCAGGAGCTGACCCAGGGGTCACCTTCCTTACAGGTCAAACAAGAGGCAGTTAGCCATTCAGAGGAGATGATTTGCCTCCCTATGACACAAGGGAAGAGTGTTGAAAGTGAAATGAGTTTACAGGCAGGATCTGGGCCCCAGGGAAAATGCCCCAGGCAGGAACAGAACCTTGCAGAAGGGTTTTGTGTGCTTGTCATACGGTGCTCACTTCCCTATTTGAAAGGAAAACAGGTTGCTCTTTGGAAGCATCCATAAGGGAGCTCAGCACCATCAACAGCAGAGCTGACACCCACCTGAAGAGGGAAGGGGGCTGCCTTTCCCTTCAGTGGGGCATCAAAACCTTAACGAGGCTGTTTTGGGGGCTCTGTCTTGCAACTCTGCAAATAGGAGACAGGTCTTGAAATGCCTCCAAGTGAAACCACTGTGAGATTTATGTAGGCAGAAGGTAATTACCCAGATTAGACTTTGGCTAAGGCACAGGACTGACACTTCATGAGGGCATGCACCACAAGAGCTTAAATAACCACATGCAGCCACTGCTTCCATGACTGCATTTTAGCTGAAATACTCATCTCCATCATCACAGCAGGACTCATACCAGAGAGGACTGATCAGCCACTTGTCAGCAACTGCAGTCAATAGCTCTGGCTGAGTCCTCGCAAGCGTGGTGCCCATCGCCCTCTCCTTCTGCAAAAGAAGGTATTACCAGGTCTTAAAAAACCGAAAGTTGAATTTTACCTCCTTTTTCTCCTTCTCTCTTCTCTTCTCTTCTCTTCTCTTCTCTTCTCTTCTCTTCTCTTCTCTCTTTCCTCTTCCTCCCTCTCCTCCTCCTCTTCCTCCACTTTTCAGTATTCATTTTCTTCTATATCATCTTCTTCTCTATCAGTTTTCACCTCCCATACAGATAGTTTCCTCACTTATCACTCTCCCATTTCCCCTAAAAGCTTGGGGTTTGTTTTTTATAACATTTTTCTTGACTTCCTCCGCATCCTCCCCATTGTGATTTCCCTGAGTTCCCTCCCTTTCTTTTATTCTACCTTGCAACTGCTTTGCTGCTTTTGGTATTTGTTTAAACATTTTGTTGTTTCTCATCCTTCACCACAAAGTTACTGGGAATAAGGTCTGAGGTTGTAGGTCTCCTCCTGACTATGATCTACATTCCAGCATTGCTTCCATCCTCAAAAGATCCAGCGTCCTTTTGGTCAAGGGGGCCTGACCATAGGTTGACTTTTATGCTATGGGAGCCTGTGCAATTATAAAGGCAGCTAAAGACTAATTGTATATACCATATCTTCCACGATAATGGGTCTAGAAACGCTCATGAGTTGCTGTAATCGTGAGGCAAGAGGAAAAATGTTGGAAAGTGTTTTGATTACTTATAAATAGCTTTTGGTATGTTCTAGTCAACAAATACAAAAGCAAAAAGGTATCTTCACTGTTTTCTTGCTGCAACAGTAACATTCCTGACAATTCACTAATGGATCTCCTCTCTGTTATGTTTCATTTACGTCCAGTAACTTGTTCCCCTTTCTGGGGAAATCTGTGTCACTAACATTTCTAGATACAAGCTCACCTGTGTTTTTTTCAGTACCGCTGCAATGTTGGGTAACTTGAAGTAATTACTTCTCTTTGGTGTGGTTTTATGTAAAAGAAATAGTAATTCTGTTATTAATTGTTGAAATGAGCAAACTAATGAATCTTTAATAGTGCTTCTAAACATGTATCTCGTCTTGAAACGTTTTGGCCACTGCTCAGTTTTCCTCATGTTATCGCTCCCTTCACACCAGCTGAAGCACCCAGAACCGTAACTAATCTGACAGAGGAAGATGTCTAGCACTACATGAAGAAGGTCTATTCATGCCATTGCCTGTGATGTGATACCTCCAGCCGTGCATCTCCAAATGATATTTGCTCTGCTTCCACCATATCATATTGACAGTTCACACCCGGCTTGTTGTTCAGCTGATACCATAGGAAAGCCTTTTTCCACCTGAATCCTAGGCTGCTTTTCAAGTCTCCGTGTCTGACTGAACGTCTGCCTCGGGGTTAGTTCTGCCTAGATACAGCAGTGCGCACTTGTACTGAAGGGAGCTCTGATGAAGAATTCTGCTGCATCCTTAAAATATAATTAATTTTTAACCTTTAAGTCAATATGAATCCCTGCTCTATTCATCACTTGCTTCCTCTTCTGTTAGATCAAGGTTTAGAATCTGGTATGCACACTAAAGAAAGACCTGCCCACAGCTTAATTTTAGTTGTATGTAAACTTATGAACCACTTTTCCCCATGTCAGTATGAAATTGCACTAATATACGGATTCAGGCACTGTCCTCCAAGCAGGCTTGATGGGTGCAGCTAAGAAAGATCTCAAGTTCTTTCCCAGGAGACTTCTTGAATGCTCATTAACTTGATGCAAAACATCTAGTAGGTTTTCACTCACAGAAACCCAGGACTATGTATCTGCTTGAAAGCTTCAAACCACATTTATTGTAAATTCATGAAAAAAAAGAAAAAAGAAAAAGAAGAAACCATAGGTTGGTAAACTATTACATCTCAGTGTGAAGAACTTGTCCAGTGAAGTGCAAACAGATATTGAAAAGAATATCTCAATAAGCAGCATTTTCTCAATAGAAATCTCATTAAATAAAAAAGAAAATTATTTCCATATTTACAGATTACAAGGCAAATGTATCCTTAAAGCGCTGTTTCATAGGTAGCGGGTTTATTTCTTTGAAATAAAGGAGAAATGGTTTGAATCTAAGAGCGTACTTCAGAAGCAGCTTGCTACACAGTCTATGTTACCACCAGTGAACAGACGAGTAGCCTCTCCTTGACCACTGCAGTTCCCTGCTTCTTCTGTCATTGAGACCTTCACCGGAGGGCTTCTGGTACCTCCACCTACGAAAGGGCAGGGAGTAGGTGTTTGTTACATTTGCTGTACAGTCTGGATGGCAAAATTCCTACCAAAGGCACACTCCCAAGAGCCCTGTGCTACTGCAGCATCTCCCGTAACAAGCCTGAACCTGGGAACGTATCCACTCCTGTCAAAAGCAGAGCTGAAGAGAATCAGGGTGCTGAGAAAACCCAAATCAGACAAAAGTCACCTCCCAAATGTCTTCTTATGCTCACATTTCTAAGACTTTTTTTTTTTTTTAAATANTTTTCACTGGTGGTGCTTTCTTAGGGAGCTTTGGAGAGGACCAAGGTGAGTTTTTAGGTGACACGTAAGGTGAGGACCGAGGTGTCCCCTTCTGCAAGACTTTGGTCTTTGGATTCATGGCTCCGTCACAACCAGACTCTTGTTGCCGCTGCTCCTGCATACGCTTTTGCCTTTGTTTATCCATATTTCTTGTTAGGATACTTGTCATGCTCATTCTTGGGCCAGCCAGGTCAAAGTGATACCCAAGCTTGACCAGAGTGGTGTTCTCTTTCAACAGTTTAACTATGTCCATTTCCACCTGGCTGCCCATAATATGCCTTTGATTGTGGAACCGCAGCTCTGTTAGAACATTGTTGTTCTGCAGAGCTCTCATGATGGCCAGCACTCCTTTGCCTGTGATAAAATTTGACTCAATATTCAGACTAGTTATGTGCTGATTTACTTTTAACATACCAGCAATAGCTATCGCGACATTGTCATCAGCATGTGTGTTAGCCAAACTGAATGACTTCACCACGGTGTTGTCCCTCAGGGCTTGAGAAAACTGTATAAGCATCTGTGAAGTGATGTTTTCAATGTTGTTCAGATTGACCTCAGTGGTGTCAGGGTCATTGCTTCTAACTTTTTCCAAAGCATCTTCAATAACTGTTGGATTTCCACAAGGGTGGATGGCACTACTTTTTAAGCTCAGATGATCAGTGTCTCTTCCATTATGGCCATTGAGTAAGTTTTCATTGTCCTTTGCACCATTACACTTTTTGCGTCTGATGTGGTCAGAACTCCTGCCATCCTCGGGTCTTTCACCAGTGGCAGCATTTTCCTTGTCGTCCTCCTCATCATCACTGTCATCTTCATCTTCCTCCTCATCTTCTTCTTCGTCTTCTTCTTCTTCATCATCCTCTTCAGTATACGCCTCTTCAGACACTTCACTATTGCTTTCTGTGAAACATTCTTCTTGAATGTCTTCTGGATTGTCTTCGTCTTGCTCAGAGTCCTGAACAGGAATATAAGTGTAGGTGTTAAACATGATTGCAGTAATGTAGCTACTGCTTTTTTGCACAAAAAGATTTATCTTAAAACTATGTAAGTGAATTTCAAAAGCTAAAAATAAATCCCCAGAAACAGTTAGGAGAACAGAATTTAACAGTATTTCTTTTATATTTAACAGTATTTATTTTATATTCCTTTAAACAATATTTATATTATTTAGAAGACAAATGGTTAGCATAAATTAGAGCAGTTTTATTTACATCAATGTTTTCTGCCAAGCAAAAACTTAGTATATGATATTGCAACATGGTCATACTTCATGCTTTCTATGTGTTGGTAAGTCCAGAAGGGGATGTTATTNAGAGACCTTTGTGGGGTGGAGGGACGGGTGGAAGGTTGTGAACCTTCCTCTGATTTTCTGTCCGAGACCGATCTTAGAGAATCTTTAATTTCTTTCAATATGCTGTTCTCATGCTTTTTGCTCTTTTTGCCTTTTTTCTTTTTCTGTCCATNTGTGGAACCGCAGCTCTGTTAGAACATTGTTGTTCTGCAGAGCTCTCATGATGGCCAGCACTCCTTTGCCTGTGATAAAATTTGACTCAATATTCAGACTAGTTATGTGCTGATTTACTTTTAACATACCAGCAATAGCTATCGCGACATTGTCATCAGCATGTGTGTTAGCCAAACTGAATGACTTCACCACGGTGTTGTCCCTCAGGGCTTGAGAAAACTGTATAAGCATCTGTGAAGTGATGTTTTCAATGTTGTTCAGATTGACCTCAGTGGTGTCAGGGTCATTGCTTCTAACTTTTTCCAAAGCATCTTCAATAACTGTTGGATTTCCACAAGGGTGGATGGCACTACTTTTTAAGCTCAGATGATCAGTGTCTCTTCCATTATGGCCATTGAGTAAGTTTTCATTGTCCTTTGCACCATTACACTTTTTGCGTCTGATGTGGTCAGAACTCCTGCCATCCTCGGGTCTTTCACCAGTGGCAGCATTTTCCTTGTCGTCCTCCTCATCATCACTGTCATCTTCATCTTCCTCCTCATCTTCTTCTTCGTCTTCTTCTTCTTCATCATCCTCTTCAGTATACGCCTCTTCAGACACTTCACTATTGCTTTCTGTGAAACATTCTTCTTGAATGTCTTCTGGATTGTCTTCGTCTTGCTCAGAGTCCTGAACAGGAATATAAGTGTAGGTGTTAAACATGATTGCAGTAATGTAGCTACTGCTTTTTTGCACAAAAAGATTTATCTTAAAACTATGTAAGTGAATTTCAAAAGCTAAAAATAAATCCCCAGAAACAGTTAGGAGAACAGAATTTAACAGTATTTCTTTTATATTTAACAGTATTTATTTTATATTCCTTTAAACAATATTTATATTATTTAGAAGACAAATGGTTAGCATAAATTAGAGCAGTTTTATTTACATCAATGTTTTCTGCCAAGCAAAAACTTAGTATATGATATTGCAACATGGTCATACTTCATGCTTTCTATGTGTTGGTAAGTCCAGAAGGGGATGTTATTTGGATCCTTGCCCACAGAAACATAAGACTGCAATTTCAGAATGGGTACGATCTATGAGCAACAAGTTTCTTGATTTCATGAGGATTAGACATCTGTGTCTGTGCAGACTCCCTTGAAAGTTAGTACATCTAAAAAGGCTAAAGACAGCCATGATTTAAAACACAAATAGTGTTTGCACTCATTAACATGGTTATCGACATGCAAAATAATACAGAATTACAAAAAAAAAAGCCTCTGGGTGCACTGTATGAGCTATACACACTTAGAAGCTGTTTGTGAAGAAAATCTTCAGACACATTCCCACAGATAACAAGTAATCACATGTCAATAATTCCCAAATGTTTGCCAAGAGCTAAGACTGTGTTCACCGACAGCTGTCACAGATCAGTTGCCATACTGTAACTGGTTATACCTCACTGCCTACAGAGTAAACTGACTGGTTTTTCTGAACTCCAAGGTTATTTTAGTGTTCTTGGTGGGCACCAAAATAGCAAATTTGGGTCTATTTCTCAAAGCTCTGCCTGGTGCCCTCAGCAGTTATGGTGGAAGAGGACAATTCTCTGTGCAGGAACAGCAAAAGGTCTGCACCCCATGGATGTCCCACTGCCCACCTGGAGGACTCCAGAAGCACAATAGTGTTGTGTGGCCTATGACTGAACTCACACTCTATGACTAATTTTAAATCTCTTGAGCAAAAATATCTCCCATGTCCTGTCTACTGGAGAAGTCATAGTGTGTGCCTCTATATTTACCTACGTAAATGTTTATAAAATTTTGGTTGAAATAGAATTGCTCTTTATGTGTCACTTTGGCAGCATTCATATTTTAGCCTTTGTAAAATACTAAGGAGTATTTTACAATGTAAGTACCCCCCACAGCAATTCTGTGCTTCCGGAAAATGAAAGTGTGGCTAACATGACAGCCTATTTTTAGAAAACCTGTGCAGTTTAATTTTGATTAATTATGTGTCTCTAAATATGCTGGGAAAAGCTAAAATAATAGCAATGACAGATTGCATGGTATTGTTTCATAGTCTTAAGCAGATTTCTGTGCTGGGACAAATGCAAAACAGACGGTAATTGAAATGTTTGCAGAAGAGTGACTCCAACGAAACAGGACATCAAGCTGTTCCAGCCTGTCATCGCTGGGCGTTCAGAGCCTGGAGGGCTTGCAAGGTCCAGCCCCATTGCTTCTCCTGTGGATCATGTGCAGGAAGGTCCATCCAGTACCTTAAAGGAGCTTATAAGAAGGCTAGAGGGGGCCTGTTTACAAAGGCCTGTAGTGAAAGGACAAGGGGCAATGGTTTTAAATTAGAGAAGGGTAGATTTAGACTAGATGTTAGGAAAAAGTTCCTTACCATGAAGGTAGTGGAACACTGGAACAGGTTCCTCGGGGAGGTAGTTAAGGCCCCATCCCTGGTGACATTCAAGGTGAGGCTTGAGAAAGCTCTGAGCAACCTGCTCTAGTTGAGGATGTCCCTGCTCACTGCAGGGGGATTGGACTAGGTGACCTTCAGAGGTCCCTTCCAACCCAAATGATTCTATGATTCTGTGATTCTATGAAAACACCAGGTATCCAGGAACCCATTTTAATGGCTATGCTTTTATCTATTTGGGAATATACACTACAGCCTTCAACCCAGCTGTGGATGAGCAGAAGTTGGCTCCTCTAAACGGTCCACTAATATGCTTGATGACACCAGATTAATAATATAAATATTTCATTTTCTGGTTTTGAGTGGTATTTCTGGGGTAAGAGGTGGAATTTAGTTTCCTGTCACGCACATCATTTGGTGTCATAACAATCTGATAATTTTAAAATCGAGTACTCTTCTCTTTGCAGATCCATAGGGGTATGCTCCATTACTGTGGCAGAATTTCCATACAGGACTGCTGCAGGCAGCCTGCAGGACTTCATCTTAGTTTGTAGTAGTAATTCAATTGAAAGTTAGGACTAAGTAATGCAGAGAATAATTATCTTTGCGGGGCCAGTCATTCACCCTAAAAGGGTATCGGCAGGATGTTTGCCTTCTGGAGGGGCTGATCTCTTGTCACTAACTATAGAAGCAGCACAAATAACAGTTTTAGATAAGGTTTCTAACTTTCAGGCAGCTGAGGGCAAGAAG
>WEIS01090371.1:0-21582 GCA_013389965.1 Todus mexicanus
CAAGTATTATTAAGTGTTCAAACTTTAATTAAAGAAATGTCTGTGTGAGTTTTGTACGGAACGTAAAATATATGGTAGCAAAATGTGCTTTGAAATGCATATTTAACTCACTTGCACGAAAAGCAATCTCATTAAAAACCCACCTCCTTTCCAGTAGCTCCTCAAATGTGCTCTGTGGGCCACTAGTCATCTGCAGAACGTTCTGTGGGATGTTCTCTGGAGAGTGCAGGGGTTTGTATGGTGTTCATTCACTTTGTTTCTGTTCTTTTAATTGCACAAAAAGAAGTTAAGAATCTGTCAGTACTTTCCCAGTGTAGTCTCACTTCACTGTAACAAACCCCAGGGAGTCATGGAGAATTGCTCATCCTAACAAGGCTGGTTTGGCAATTTGCTGTACTAAAATAGTGAAGAAACATCCAATTTCAACTACCTAGTAATAAGTTGCACTTTTACGGCAATTACTTCATGCTGCTCAATATTTAAAAGATGCTTCAAAAAGAAAACAATGAGGAGATTAAAAAGGAAAAAACACACATTTAGAAGCTAAATCCAGCATGCTGTGATAAAGACAAGGAAAATAAGGCTTATATTTAGATCAGTCTTCTGTGAGCATACACTCCAATATGGCTGATGACCGAGGAGATCACGCCTTCTTGCTACTGGAATTACTAAAAGTAGGGAGCGGGTGTGATTGGCTTTAAATGATGTTAATCAATGTTTGCATAATGTGTAAATGTATAACATAGCTGTGAATGGGGTGGAATTTATTTTCTGTTAAATGATGACTGTTGTTGCCATGATCTGTAGAGAAGGGGGTCCACAGCCAATGTTTTTCTTCTGATGTCATCCATGTTACAAAGCTTATGATCCCATTTTACTCCCCATTATACCACCCTATCGTTAGTATATACTAACAGGATAAATTCATGGCCCCCATTTAAAGTCAGCAAAGACAACATTTATACCTGAGATCTGTTTGGTTGCTCTTAATCTCGATAGGCTGTTTTAATTGGTTTATTCAGTCAAAACCAACAAGCATAACTTCTTTTTTTTCCTAATATTGTGTAGTGATTGTTGCTCCACTTTAATGTAATTTTAGTTAAATTTAATTTCAAACCATCTCAGCTGAATTACAAAATAATAACTTTAAAAGCAAAACAAATCTGAAAAAAAACAGATACTCACTCAGATCTTGCTAAAACCAGGCAGTAAAGAAGCTTGTAATTATTTGAAACAAAAATAATTTTTTTTTTTAATAAACTAAATGAAGATATTAAATCCTGGGTATTAATACTGGACATATGCAGACAGGCAGCTGTTTCCATTTGCACTAGTCATTTTAACAGCATGCAATAGTGGGCATTAGCAGCTTTATATAAATTCATTACTTTTGGATGTCTTTTTCATATAAACATTTATTATAAAAAATAACTCTTGCTTAAATAGGCATGCCATGGTTCTATTATCTGGCATGTTCTAGTTGAGCAGGGTAACTTTTACTTCTTCATAATATAATAACTGTAAATATTTGCAATTTTCATTTACTAGGTCCAGGTTTTAGAGTTTGTCCAGCATTCCAGACATGATCCACTAAATTCTTTGGTACAGAGCTTCGTAGCAGCTTGATAGACAGCGAAGACAAAGACAGTTTTCTACTTGAGGCTTTGATGCAGCCCTGGTGTCACTGATCATTCCCTTTTCTTTGGGTACAAAAGGGCTAGAAAACTAGCTTAATGCTGAGATATGCTGTGAAGATACATATGGCTCCAATGTTTGGCGCTGACACTTCTAGAAAGCACAGGATGCAGATCTCCTCCTGCCACCTGGCACAGGAGGCACTCCTGGGGGAAACAAGGTGGGAATGCACCGGTGGAAGCAGCCTCCTGGTATCATGGCAAAGAGATATTAGTGAAAGCAGGCTGCTGGTGGCACTAGCTAGGACCAGTGTGGTGTTTGCTCAGGACAAAGCGCTAGTTAAATAAAAGGTGACCGGGTAGAAATGACGTAGGTACTGTCCATTCTGGATACATTCTTATCGAGAGCTTAGCTCTAATTATAAACCATTGGTCCAACTGGAACTTGCTCTCTCTCTTGACATCGTTTAAAAAGTGGAAGTAGAAGCTTTAGGTCTCACGAACTGTCATGTGATAAATCTAAAGACAATATACCTCACGTAAATTGGGCTAGTCAGTGGCAACTGATGTAGACATAAACCACAACTTTCTAGCATTCACATTTATTTTGGTAGTCCTGCTGGTGTTTGTGATGATTTCTTGACTTGGATCTCGTAAGAGAACTTGCAAGAGTGCAGGCATGGTCGTGTAACTTCTTTAAGTTGCTTGGTGACTGATAGAGCTATTCCAGTGTTTTCTTAGCTGCTGCCCAGTGAGAGGTCATATGCATGGCCCAGCACATTCTGCTTGGGAGGAGTGCTTTGTAACGGTCATGAGATAGTGCGTTGTTGTTTGCAAATACAAATTTCAATGCAATGACTTGAAATGTGCTTCTATTACAAACTCACTGATGATACTAGTAGCATCCAAAAAGTAAAAATAGTTTCAATCTGTTACGTTTTTAAATTGTGGTTGTTGTCTAACAGCTGAAATTATGTAGAAAACATCTTACTTTTTTTTCTAAAGTTCTTTTTTTTTTTCTTTTCTTTTTTTTTTCCTGTTGTACATGAGTTTGCCTATTAAGACATCATTTCTCTGTGCCTTGGCAAACAAGTACTGATTTTCAGAGACAGAAACTTATCAGATGTATAATACATATGCTACTCTAGCCAATGCATCTGTTATGCAACTTGTCCTAGGTCAGTTTGCTTAATTACAACATTTTTTATGCTTCATTGTATTCTGCAGTTGTCAGAGAAATTCTATAAACTTTGCCGAGGCAAAAATTTGTATCCAACCCCTCTTTTCCTGTAAATTTCTTCTGTGAACTTAAAAAGCGCCAAAGAATGAGGAACTGTAATTTCTGGCAGCTGTTTAACATGGAAAAAGAAATGTTCATGTGTGGTGCATCCCAGTTAATGCTTAGAAGTGCATATTCTATGATTCTATGATAGTAGTAATTACTTTTTGTACAACATTAAAATCATTGGTCCTACTTCTCCTTTAATCAATTGCAGAAGTTCCAGTGCTTAAAAGAGGAGAGTTGCAGGTTTGCCTATCACTGACCACAACTAGTCAATCAGCATTCAAGATGAAATCCATTTGATTAAACGTAGGCACTTGTTTATAGATAGGATGAATCATTCCCCAGGATCCACTGACTGAACTCTCCATGAACACAACAGATGAAAACTAGTTCCCATGAAGACATAAATTGTAAACAGCTAAAATAAAGCATGATTAACCTTACCTTTCATCCTTCACCCCTTCCCCCTTCAGAGGTCTCGTGTTCTAGCAGGTTGAGAATTCCAATTTATTTGTGTAATCATCATCAGTCAACATTCAGTCATCCACCAAGCACTGTACATTTTGCCAGAGCTATTGCAGTATAAACAATTCATATTTCAGAAGATGGAAATACCGCCTCAAAAATGCAACTTTGTAAGAATGTGCCATTAACAATTTTTGGTTTGTCTTTTCACAGTTCATCATGCTGGATTTCAAAATATCCAGCTGTATTTTTCTGGGAAGAGACTGTTACTGATTGTAAGGAGACACTTCGAAGATGTTTGTTTAAGCTCAATATTTATGTGAGTTTATAAAAGATAGGAATATATTTAAACAGGATAATAATTCTTAAAATGACTTGGACATACAATAAATTTAGAAGGAAGAAATAACTGATGTTCCCTTAATGCCAGAACTGTGTTGCCAGCTGGTTAATCTCCGGTCACGTACAGAAACTACAACAGCCAGAATTAAGAAACCAAAGTTGTTAACAATCATGCCTCATGAATCTTTCTCTGTTGCAAGTATAACTTTAGGGAAAGGACTTTTCGAGTTGCTTCATCTGCTGAGAGACCAAAGTCTTTTAACGAGGTAAATAGAAGGAAAATAGTATTGTCTCAATCTTGTTGTACAAGGGTCTTATTTTTGTTGAGGAGTTCATACATTGTAAACAGTTAGGTCTGTCACTGGGACTGTACGATATTTCTTCTACGGCGAAAATCTGGTCTGTAGCAGTCAGGTAGAGCGCACCAGGTCTTACTGTGTGGTAGTGGTAGCTTCTGCCAGATGTTTCTGAGAAGGCTGTTACTTTATGGGAGCTTCAAGCAGAATTTGTTACATCAACACAATCACAGACACCTGGGTCACCTTTGCTGAGATGGCAGCTGTGCATTAGCTGAGCTTGGGTCACTGACTGCATGCATTCCAGGAACACTGTGAAGGTGCAATGTAGCATAAAAAACAGTGGAGGCGACTTCAGCAAGGATATTTTACTTCATGAGAAGACCACACTAGAGGAAAGTGAAGGTATCAGTGAGGCAGCTTGCTAACTCACTAATTTCTTGGATCTGCCTGGAAATTTAGCGTAAAATAGGAGAGCCAACTGAGATCCTCTAGCTTTTTAAAGTCAGTCAATAACATACCAGCTTATCAAATGGTCTCCCAAATCACTATATACTTCTTAGAAAAGTAATCTTGAAAAGACTATGTCAGGTAGGAATAACAGGAAATATGACAGCATCAAAGTGTCTCAACTGATCTTGTGCCTGGTGGCATTGAAGTGAAAAGATGCTGGGCAAAGCAAGCAACTGAGGACTTAAATGCTGTTGAGGCCTTTGCAAGAGAAGAAATTAACAATTAATATCTAACTGGAAAGATTTACATTATAAACTGGCAAAAATAATGTAATTGTCAAAGTTGTTTTGCTATTACATAAACTCAATAAGACTTGAATATGAATGGATTTGCTTGGTAGCAGCAGGACAAAGCTGTGACGTGTACGCAACAGAGAGACTGGACGGGAGTATAATGTTGTCAATCAGAACAGTATAAAAGACAGAAGTAAAATGTCAGTATTTTCCTATGTGTTCTCCCATATCCTCATGATAATATACTGTCTAGTTTAGGCTTTCTTAACTGGCACAACTCTAACTCAGCAAGTTGCAGCTCAGCAAGGTGATGGTAAACCTGCTATTGATGGCAATAAGAATGGAAAAAATGATGGTACCTAATACTGTAACAAACTTGCAGATCAACATACTGTATTATCTCTTTTCCTCTCCTTGGGCAATTTCTTAAGAGACTCATGTGGCAGAAGAAAGGAGGTTAATTAGGCAATCAGGCAGAGATGAGGCTACAACGAGGAGCCAGGGAAAGGTGAGAGTATTTTTCACAGGTGAAGAATCTGTAGAGCTAGACACAGCAATTGCTCTATATGCAAAGACCAGAAAGGTATCGCTCTTGTTGGTTACCACAGCTGTGACAATCACCAAGGTCACAAGTGATGAGAATAGCTGCCACTCTTGATACTTACAGTCTAACAATACTTGTTAGGAGGTTTTTGGTCTCTTCAAGTGAAAGACTGTCTAACTTCGTAAGAGCAACACTGAGCTCAGATTGACATAAACATTTATACAAATTGGGATATGGCCCCTTGGGCTTGGTGCCACACAGATGTGGCCAGAACACTGGAAGGGGAAGCTCAGCACCAGGCCTTTGGACTATGAGGAACACAATGACATGGCTGAAAACCTGTGTTTATGTTTGGAAAAATGTGAGGAAAAAATGCGAATAATGAAGAATACCACGATTTCGTGAAATCTGAAAGGGATTTCTTCTTCCTCATGAAACATTTTTAGTCCACTGAAGCTAGTTTTGTAAAATAGCAAAAAGAAATTACATATTTTGATTTTTTAAAGAACTTATGTAAGTCAGCACCTTTTAAAAGTTTAGACGAAAAAAAGAATTTGGGAGAGGGTTTGAATTCTTATTTTGTTTGTTTATTTGTTTTACTGGCTTTTTTTTTGCCTTTGTACTAGATAGTCTATAAAAATTAATTAAGAATTACTATGTTGGCTTTTTTGTTGGTATTGTCTAAAAGACATGTATCTATTTATAACATCTACTTCTTTCTTCCAGTCCAAGTAAATCTCTTCCTTATAATTAAAATAATGTACTCATTAAACAGAAACAAAAGGAAAGAGAGATTCTCAAAACATATCTGTGTTAAATCAAACCAAAATGGTTTACTTTGAATTTAGTTTAATAACAAAACAATCCCACTTTTCCTACTGAAAAGTCCTATGATTCTGTTAAGTACTACCAAATCCAAAACAGCTGATGTGAACAAGTGAGGTGTGCAAGTGTGAGCATCATCACCCCAGGGATATGATCGCAGGCTTTTTGATCTGCTTGGAAGATGGTCATGTTTGCTTTATATTGTATAGGTGTACCTATTGTGAAAGACAGCTTTTGCAAAACGTATGTCATCTCTTCAGGGTAAGACAAGCCAAACATAGTCCTTTAGTAGGTCTCAGGTCTATTGCAGTTATTCCATTTAACAAAAAAATTGAATTTAAGTCTCTGTCATTTTAGAATCATAGAATCATAAAATGGTTCAGGTTGGAGGCGACCTTAAAGATCATCTAGTTTCAACCCATCCTGCTGTGGGCAGGGACACCTCACACTAGACCAGGTTACTCGAAGTCCCATCCAATCTGGTCTTGAATACATCCAGTGATGGAGCATCCACAACTTCCCTGGGAAGCCTGGGTAATCTATTTTAGTAACTTGGCAAAACTCCCTGCAAACGAATCATGGCATCTCATCCAAGACTCTTAGATAAAACAAACATAAAAGCCTTTCTTCTGCATAGCTGTTGCTATCACTGCAAATGCTCAAAATGTGCTCTTTCTGCACAAGAACCGGATTGAAACATCAAAGAAGCCATTGGGGCTGTGCTTGCATTTGTATCATAGTAATTGTTTCAGCAGGTCTGGAGAAGAGGGCAAAACAATGAAACAGTCTTTATAAACTCTGTAAAAGACAGCAGCACTGATGCTGCCATTGAACTTTCTATTTTAGAACTGAGTTTCTGAGTGGAAGAAATGTTAGAGTCACTATAAGTACTGGATTAGCAGGAAAGCAAAAGCAAGCAGGGACTAAAACTTGCAGAATCATAGGTCTCTTGATATTGTAGAAGGCCAAAAGGCTAGTTCAAACACTCCAGAACTGTGTTCTATGCAGGAAAATACAAATTACTTTCTCAAAAGGATGGAAGTTCACAGTATAAACTCAGTGAATGGTATGTATCTATACGAAGTTTTTTAATGTGGGGCCAGCATTTCCTCCCTTACTAAGCTGTAAAAGATAGCGCAGAAACAAGCCCGTAGCCGAGATAGCACATTAGAGTTAATTTGCACTGTAGTGCTATGGTCACATTTATGTTAGTAAATAAGAAAGGAAAAGTTATGCTCCTTGGCCATGTAGACAAGTGTCATAGCATAACCCGTGTGTATGTGGTGAACTTTCTTTCACCTTGCCCTTTCTGCCTGTTGGGAGTAGCCCCTGTCTCATGCAAAACCCCTGAGCTCTTCGGGCAGTGCTGGGTGTGAGGTTGCTGCTGAGCCCTGCTAGTACAGACTTAGCAACTATCTTCCCTCTTCATACTTTAAACTGAGATAGATGGCACCACTGTAAAACTGAAATGTAAATACAACTGTTTGTCCAGACTGGGGTGCATGCTACTGCTGCTATAGTGGTGACTGTCTATAGCTGAAGTGCGGAAAACCACCCGCTGGAGACATAAGCTCATGGGTTTTGGTAACAGTCTCTATGTCCTTCAAGCCAAGCATGTGCTTAAGTGTTTTCCTGGAAGGAGGCCTTTTTCATTCTGCCTTGAAGTATTATCTTCAAGATAATGTGATCCTCTTTTTCTCATCTCCTTTAGCTCTTCTTTTCTGCTGTTGCCTGTAAAGGGTGCACAGTCCTGTTTCTCTTTCTTTATTACTTCATTTGTCATCCCCGTCTTACCTCTCTCAAAATATTCTTATTGTTCTTTTTCCATTTTAAAACTTAAGCCTTTCCTATGCATTCAAATGAACCCTGCATAAATTTTTTTCCAGACTAGTCCGTGAGAGACTCACTGTATCCATTTGAGATTACCATCATTATTTTGCATGTTTGTATGAAGCGTTTAGCAATAAATGCTATTCATTGTGTACGCTGCTTCTTTGTACTAAATCCAGAAAGATAAAGAAGTTTTTAAATAGAAGAAAGTCTATATTCGATCAGGGAGAGTATTTTGAATTTTTAATATTTTTTTTTCAATTTTTATTAGTTAACTGTTGTGTACCAGAGACAGTAAAATGAGGAAGCTTCGTTTATGCTATGGTACATGGCTGAGCTGATCCTGAGAGACATTCTTTGATAGAGTTTTTTGATAGTTGATAATATCTAGCCTTTTAATAAGTCTAGCCTTTTAATAGTCTGTAAAACACAAATGTTATTAAATGAAACCGTAGATGATTTAGTGTTTGTTTAGATGGCAATTGGACAATTCAAGCTAATTAAAGCTCACAAAAGTCCTGCTTTTGTTGTTGTCCTGAAAAACTACCACTGAATTTAATGAGAAAAAGACTATACCTTATTTAGCTTATAAAATGCCATGAATGATGTCTGACATTCAAAAGACATTGTGCTTTCCCATAAAAATATAAAAAATATGGTTACTCTTTCACTGCTTAATGAATTTTTTTATTTCTTTAAATTGTTAGAAAGTGTATGGGAATCATTTTGCGACTTTGCTTTTTAAATCAAACATGTAGATCCTTAGATGAGGGGCTGTCTTCCAGTGATTTATATATAAAGCTTGGTCCTTGACTGAGATTTCTGAGCACCACCACAATGCAAATTATAATCATCTACAATAAAATGCTTCTTATAGAATCTGTTTGGATTTAATTCAAGAATGAATAAGTCATTTCTAAAGATTCTGGCAAATAAACTCCAGTCATGTCTTGTACACATGCTGAGCTTCCAGTAATCTGCTAATTACTCTTAAAATTAATGCAATCTGCAGTCTCCAGAAAAATATGCAGCAAGTCTTTAGTCATATGAAATTTTGAACCTAGACTTCTAATAAATATAAGATAGTCACTTAATAAAGACTTTCATCAGAGTTCTAATGCACTTCATTCTGAACAATTTACAAATAAGCAAATTAAATTGCACATGATGCATATCTTTTGCCAAAGAGCTTTATGCCTCCATATACGCTTCCTTGAAAAAGCTGAACCTCTATTTCTGAAAAAACTTTTTGAAATTCAATCTGCTAGAAACCTCCACCTTTATCCCAGAAAACTGCTGATGATACCACAGATCATCCTCTGTTTAGAATTAATCAAATGCACATTTTCGGAAGGCAAAATCAAAAAACTTTTTGTCTGTTTGTTTCACCTGCTAGGGGAAATGGGAGTGCCTCAGGACTGCAAAGAGGTTTTTATGATGCCCTAGGCTACAATAGGGCGTGAAGTGGCTGAAAGGCGTATCACACATTAGGATTGTATAGACTGACATGCCACAATCTCAGTGATTTTGCTCTTGTGGTGCCTAAATGGGCCAATCCAGTTTTGAAGAGCTTTGGTATGGCACTTCAGGTCATACTGTCATATTTGTTGGGTTACACTGGTGGTATCCCTACATCACAGCTCTCTTCTCTTTTACCTTAATCTAATTTCAAAAAATGTTCCTACTTAGTTTGAGGCTGTGGGACCATACTGAGGGCAAGAGATATCTGTTGCTGAAGTTCTGCTGATGCTAATCCAAACCTGGCTTAGACCTTTTGTACATGGTTCCAAGATCAGTCTGATTCACTGGGCATTCATACTCCTAGTGTTTTAGCCTGTTAATCTTTTCTCTTTGTTATGTTTGGTATTTTAAAGGAAAAACACTAGTAAGTATATTAAATATTCAGAATTAAAAAGCTTGCACATGGTATAGTTCATGTTTGGATTTTGGGTTTGTCTCAGCTAGTAGACAGTATTTCAATCAAAACAATTTGTGAGCAAATAAACTTCTGGCACAGTTTCAACTATTTAGCTAGCTGGAGCTTAAATACTCCATTTTTACAGCTATTTCCAAATGAATTCATGGATTTGAAGTAAGGCCCCCTTCCCCCCCTTTTTTTTTGTTTCTGTATTAACACTGTGTGGAAAGTCATCTTTTGAATCCAAGGTCAGAGTTTCAGCCAGTCATGAACAATGCAGCATTTTCACTCTGTGTTATTACTATGTATAATTTTACATAAGCAGCTGTCTAAAATGCAAACAATCTCTGTGTTATCATGGCATTAATTATTTGACGAGCACTGCTCTTTTGGAAGCCTTACAATCTTTTTTCTTTTTTCTTTTTTTCTTTTTTCCCCTCCGTACATCAGTACTTAAAAGATTCCTGGTTTTTCTTTTTCTAAAGTACAGTTTAAAAAACATTATGTTAGATATATTTCCTCTATGCAGCCACAAATAAAATATTTTTCATCAGTTTTACTAGGGTTCACTATAGAATTAAACCTGACATTATAAACATTAAATGTACTTGTGTTGAAGGAATTAGACCTTTAAAGCTTTCATTTTTCAAAGTGTCTGCTTGTCAAAATCAGAAAGAAGAGGGGAGGAAAACCACATATTTTATGGTAACAAACAAACAAAATACAAAGGATTTTTCTTTCCAAACCTGGCATGTACTCCTGAATAGCTTTTGCCATGGGAACACTTGAATAATCTCAGTAGCTTTTCCCAGTCAGGTACTGTCCTGTCACTTCTCCTCCTAATTGCAAATATAGAACTGTTTTACATACGATAATGGGTCAGTAAATTACTGATCCTGCTCATTCTGCCAAACTGCAGAAACATATTCTCAAGTATATTGCACATTACTGGAGAGTGCATTTACCCAAGGGAAAATAGCTCCAGGGACTCTGGGGACTCATGGCCAGTGTCCCTGGAGCTCTCCAGTCTCTGGTTCTCTGAACCCGAGCACTAACGGCAGCGGGAACAGGATTTTGAGGTTCGAGTGCTGTTGACCCTGGGGGGGCCAGATACAAAAAGTGTGGAGGGAGCAGTGTTGGGGCAGCGCTGTGCTTCCCTTGGCATGCCTTTTCAAGCACCAGTGTCCCTGGAGCTACAGGCTCTCTGGTTTTCTGAACGCTAGCCCTAACCATAATGGTGGCGAGAATAGGATTTTGAGGTTGAGGTGCCATGGGGCCCAGGGGGTCCGGATACAAAAAATGTGAATGGGTTAAGTATGGGACATTGCCGTGCTCCCCTTGATAGGCCTTCTGCAGCGCCAGTGTCCCTGGAGCTGAAGGGTCTCCGGTTTTCTGAACTCTAACCCTAGCCCTAACCCTAATGGTGGTGGGAGCAGGATTTTGAGGTTGGGGTGCCATGGGATGTGAAAAGTGTGGAGGGAGCACTTGTGGCTCATTGCCGTGCGCCCCTTGACATGACACTGCCAGTGCCAGATTCCCTGAAATTTGAAGCCCCAAAGTCAATGCACCCAAATTCTGGGTGCGTTGAACACTGCTAGAGGACCCAAACCTATCCCACACCCTGAAGTGGATTAGTATGGCCAAGTTCTGCAGATTTCTGCCCTAAAGCAATGAGAGGTTCATGGCTTCAGTGTATTGCATTGGAATACAATCTGTTAATATTTTCTCTCTCTTTCTTTTTAATTTTTTTTTATTTTGGAAGGGAAGGAGAGATACAGGGGGAAAAAGGAGATACAGGGAGGAGGGAAGAATAACAGAGAAAAATTCCTCTGATGCCTTCAGCCTTCAGCAGGGAAGATGGTGATCCCTGTGGTCAGTCTTCCAACACTTTACAACTCATATCTCTGAATTCCCACATACAGTGAGGTCCTGGATGAGAAACTAAACTGTAAAGAGATTATTACATGTAGAACAGTGCATGTATGCATACATAACATTTTTAATGTATACTTGGTAGGCAGACTATCTACATAAGTATATATACACTTATAAGATGGCCTTACATAAAAGAACTGCCAGGTATTTCCAGGATTCTTCTATGAGTGAAGCTACTGCAAATAAGTGGAATGCTACAGAATAACATGATAATTAAAGTGCCAGTCGTAGGGTTTCTCTCCCCCTTCTCTGCCTATTAGAGTGCAGTGTTGAGGCTTGATCATGGATAACTGTTTGGAAAACACATACGGAGTATGAGAGCTAGCATCACTGCCTCTGTCTTAGGCCTTCAGTTGCAATGAAAAGATTTATTGAATAGCAAAATGTACAGCGAACTCTCAAGTATGTTTAATTATGCTTTCCTATAATGCAAGAACCAGGGGTCTTTCAGTTCTTATAATTAAGAGATACTTAAGAAGGCAGAAGGAATTAATGTTATGTATGTGCTGAGACTGGCCTTGGAAACTGGAGCTATCAGCTGCCCACAGTAAAGAGATCTCCATTTGGTGATGCTTTCCAAACTTTCATTGCACGAGCTGAACTTTCTGAGCCAGGTGCCAGCCTCAGGCTAGAATTATGATTATTTTTTACTCTAACATCCCCAATTGTGTTTATACATAGCAATGTGATCCTTAACAGTGCAGTTACATGCTCTTGTCTTCAACTCGCATCTTTGGAGCATGTGATTTTAGGGGTGGAGAGTGGGAGGAGAAAGGGAAGAGAGCACTGCTGTCTTTCACCTGCTGCAGCACTGGCATTGGTGGTGTCCCCAGCCTTGTCCCATGTCTTTTCTGCAGAACCAGGAAGTAGTGATTGCTCTACTTGGGGTTGCCAGCAATGCCCATGGTACAGCCACATCCCAGCTTATAAATGCAGTTTCTTTCCAATGGTCATCATAAAGTCTTTTGGTTGAACCCTCTTGTTTCTGTGTACATTGCTGTTAGTGGCAGTAGGGTAGCTCAAAGAACAAAGAACCACTGCTGAAGGGCAGAAAGGGAAGAGAGTGTCTGTTGTAAAGGATTATATAGTTGTGGTTTGCTTATATTTACTACCAAAAAGTTGTACAATAACACATGGTGAACACTGACTAACAGAACTCATTATTAGCCTGACCTCGAAGGCACAGGAGTCCTTGAAAACTTGGCATTGACAGTTTCTGTGTTGCAAAATACTGTGTGTAAAATGCAGAGCATAAAAAAAATCACCACTGGTGACAAAATAGATTAGAATATAAAAAATGAATATAGAATTAACATTTTTTTTCAAAATCAGAAAAATGTTTTATCTTCCTTAATGCTTTTCCCCCCTCAGTTTTTCACCTACTTGTTTTCCACCAACACAATGATATTTTGGGGCAAAATGTTGGTTTTGCAGAGAACAGCTTTGCATTTGTAAACTGCAACCCACAAAAACATCTCTTCGACTTTGCTTTTATGCCTTGCAGAAAAACAGGGTTTGCTTTGTTTTACCTTTAAAAAACCCAATAAATGTTAACATGAAGCCACTTTTCAGAAGACATGCCTTCAGTGCAAATGTTTGGGGCCAGTATAGGAGTAAAAATGAAAATGTGTAGCCTGGCTTGGGGACAACTGGTCTTCATGATGCAGGAGCTTTTCCTTATTTTATCTGCAAAATGATCTAATTGTGGTGAAATCATTGCCATTCATTTGAATGGATTAGTAGAGCCAGATTCTGACCCTGCAAAAAGAAAAGCCCTTCTGGAACTTTGTCGTTGTGTTTGAATGAAAATGGTTTTGAATGAAAAAATGTCCTGATCGAGTGCATGAGAAAACAAAAGAGAAACTGACTGAAGAAAAGCAAGATCAACTACACTGTTCTGTCTGTAAGTATAGGAATACTTGTGGAGAGAGAGAGGACTGGCACAAGCTTCACCTTCTGCGTCTGTATTGTTCTGCAGGGTCTCTGTGGCCACTCCAGCTCTGAAAAGCAAACATAAATAAGGCAGTTAAATGCTAAGTTGGTAAGGGATAACTAAAAAAAAAAAAAAGTCTAAAGCTGTAGGTCTGATAATCTCTGAAGAGATTGCTTTAAATTTTTTTTAAAAAGACATTGTTTCATTAAAAAAAAGGAAAAAAGTAAAGAAAAAAAATGCTGTCTGATTTGCCACTGGAAATGGCAGTTTTGGGATCCAGCTAGGACTGACTCCATCCTTAGAGAGTGCAGGTGGTGTTTTATGGTTCTGCCAAGAAAAATAGTTTTCAATAACAGCCTGGCCTCTGTGGGAACCTCAGAAGCAGGGGCTTTCTGGAAGAAATTTTGATGCTGTGCATTTCCTCCCCATCTTGTTCACAATCCCCTTGCTGATTTGCCTGGGGCTGATTTGCCTTTTGCAAAGAGCACCTGTTTGTCTTCTTGTCGGTGCTTTCCAATTTGTTTCTGCTTGAAAATGCTAGTCTATAGTTTAAAGAAAAGGGAATAGCTAAAATATTTTTAGTTTTGCTGGGAAGATAGCTGGGGTTTTTTTGTTCTCGTTGGTTGGTTTTGGTTGGGGTTTTTTTGTGAGGGGGTTTTTTTGGCTTGTGATTCACCTAAAGTAAACCAGAAATATATTTGGAAATGTATGTTTCTAAGTGTGGTGTTTTTTAAAAAACAATAAGCAGAAAGTAAATTTTTGAAGTTTAAAAACCAGAGTGATTGTTTTTTTTACCACAGTGTTTTTTTTCATGTTTTCAAATCAAAGTATATACTACATTCAACATGAACTTGCACATATGTTAATTGCCTAAAATCTTCATTTTTGAAGATTAAATTATCTGTCTAAAGAATATGACATCTTTCTGTATGAAGGCTTCCTGCTGCGGAGCCTGACACTGTTCATTTTGATTGCCATAGTATCTGATGACTTTGACTAAGATTCTCCCTGTTTTGCTGAAGGGAAGTAAAATATTGTGTATTTCCAAGTGAGATTTAGGACCTAGAGTTACTTCAGACACCAGACCTTCTGGTGTGACTACATACAATGCTGCAGAACACATGCCTGTTCTTTCCTGATATTTATAACATGAAGGTTGCCTAACAGGAAAATCCTTTTGACTTGGGAGGTTTACAACTTTAGACACTGCTCTTAATTCCTTTTTAAAAAATTTGTATTTATTTATTTATATATTTATTTTCTACATGTTTTATATTCTCTAGATTTTCTGGATATTCAGACTTCCTTAGAACTTATGTAGATGTATCTTCAGAAAAAGACCTAGCACAACTCTAAAGGATTTGGTGGTGTTTACCTAATTTTTTTTACAAACTACAGCTGCACATGAACTTGGGGACTGATCTACAAGCAACCGATAGCACAGGTGTGCCCCGAGGAGCATATAGCAAGCACAGGTTACAGGACAGGTCTAAATTAGTTCCTTGTGTATCACAACCTGTGTCTAGAGTTGAAAAGCCCCATAACTAGGTGTCCTGGTTTGGGTTAGAACACAACAATTCTGTTCTATGATTTTTATTTTTCAGCTAAGTCTGTCTGAAGTTAGCAGCATGTTTGGCAGAGTCTGCTTCTAGCAGTGATAACGCTCCATGTTTATAGTTAATACCAAGGATTGGTGTGCAAACCAAGGTCATTGATAGACTTCGTGTACCACACAAGGGGTGCAGAAAAGTAAAGGCTGCATCTTCAGGGAGGAGCGAACAGGACAGGTGACCCTAAATTGACCAACAAGGTATTCCATCCCATATACGTCATATTCGGTATAAAGCTGTGGGATCATGAGGGTCTCTGCCCCTTTCTCTCTTGACCCTTTCATCATTTTGCCCTTCATCTTTCTTTTCCCTGAGATCGAGCTGCTCTCTCAGCTTCAGGACTCTTCCTCGCTCGGTTTGGCTTTGGCAGCTTCAGCTTTGTCCTGAGGCCTCCGGCCCCTGTCTCAGCCCCTGGCTCAGGCCTTGGCTGGGCCCCAGGTTCTGGGCCGCATCCCTGAATCCAGCTCCCGGTTCCCGTCTGCTGCTGGGCCCTTCCACAGCATCGGTGGTGACAGTGACGTATTTACCATTGAGGGGGTTGGGTTCGATACTGGTTTTGTACATATTTGTATATATTTACTTTAATTATTATTGTTATTATTATTATTTCATTTTTTAGTAAAGCTGTTCTAGTTTCCTTTCCTAATCGATAAGTCTCTCTCCTTTATTTCCTTTCTTCCCTTTTTGGGTGGGGAGGGGGAGAGAGCATTCTGTTGCAGATTTGGGGGTGCCCTGGCCCCAAACCGCTACACTAGGTGGGATTATATTCTCTTTAGATTTAATATTGTCTTTCAGTACTACATGAATAACAAGTATGGATTTAGCAAACTATTAATCCACTCTATAATGTAATGTACTGTAATGTGATGATCCTCAAAATGTTTTTGAGGTGACTCCACATGTATATTTGAAGTGACACTCACAGACAGTCTAGCTTTCTTTGAAATTTCACATACTCAGAAGCTGTGACTGTCACAAGTAAAATGTTACCCATCACCTGATGGGCATTTTATCCAGCTTTATATTAGAATACACAAAGAGGATGCTTATGTTATCATTACTTGGTGGATACTCTTCTCTTCCCATGGCAGAAAGAGAAGTGCCAGAAAAAAAACATAGTAGAGGGGGTGTTATAGGGTGAATCTCAGTCCATTCTGCTGGAAGTAATTTGAGCATTTGTGATGTGAAGTAATTTCAGTTCATTGGGCTATTTCTTATCTGTTATATTATTGGTACCAGATTTGATTAAAACTGCTATGCCAGGTTCAATAGCTGAGTACCATAAGTGTAGTGCCTAGTAAACATTGTTTATATTTGAGATAATATTGCACTTCAGCTGATCAAATCCAGCTGTATTCACAGCATTAATTTTTACACTAACAGAAATTCTACCTACCTTATTTAATATGTCACATGGAGTTTAATTTTACTAAGATCGAAAATGTAATCAAATCATCTTGCAAGCTCAATATCAGTTATTAGAATTTTTTACAGTTTCCCATAAACAGAGTGAAATATTTCTCTGTCCCTGCACCTGAACTGTAATAGTCTAATGTTTAATCAATTTTTAATTTAAGATCTGTTATCTAATTTTAATTTACTTTGAGTTTTAGTTGCTGTGCTTGGAGATGGTGTATAAAGGTGTCACTTGCACAGACTGACTGATCTGGAAGAGTTGTCATAATAATCCTTTTAACACTTTTAAAGTTTAAGAGTATTTGTACCTGGGGGCCTCATTCAGTTCATTACTATAAAGGATGCAAATAATTGATATGAAGTATGGAGCAATACCACAGAGGAGTCCTGGTTATGGGGACATGGGGAGAAAATGGAGGAATTGCTCCTGAATACAGCTTAGCGCATGGCTCTAGGGAATGAGAATAAGAGCTGAGATTGTTGTGACAGTTCTTAGCAGTTGTTTTTGGGAATTGATACTGCTTTTAATAGCCACCTCTACTGAATCAGCTTTGACTAACACTAATACAATACCTTTTAGGAGTCCTGCAGGCAACAATCCTCTGTGGGACAGAACCTCTTTGAGGTTGTGGTACATCATGTGAATTCACTGTCTGCTTTCATATCATTTACAGCAATTTCAAGTTAGTTTGACTCTGGAACTGCTCTTTTCTTAGTCTGATCTTTGCTGACCAACATTTATTGGTACTTTAAACACAGGATCCTTAAATGAACATACTGAGGCATTGCATAATAGAAACTTAACTGGAACTAATTAAACCTGGTTAACATGAGGTATTAGAAATACAAAAGGTGTATTCTCCGAGCAATGCCTCATTCTTCAACATTTATTGTATTTATTTGCTTGTACAAATGATGTAGGATTGCCTATACAGAGAGAAGTGAGTTTTAAAAAAGGGTTCCTAAGTATCACATATGGTTCAAAAAAGCTCAGTCACAAATGTATCCACTGATTTTCTATTTCCCTGTCAAAATGAGCAAGTAAATATGTTTGGAAATAACTGGTTGGTTTGATTTGGTTTTGTTTGTTTTATTTGGTGGGGTTTCTTGTTGTTTGTTTGGGGGCTTTTGTGTTTTGTTTTGTGTGCTGTTGGGTTTTTTTAATTAATGCATTCATAAATATGTAATTTGTTTCCTAGTTTCTGAATGCTACAGCTGTTTTGCACAGTAAACATTCAGCTAATATGTGACATGCTATGGTTAGAGAGATGAGGTGCTAGCAAGGGCCCTCAACCTTTTGCTCTGAGGTGTGCTGGGGACATTGCAGCACATTTGAAGTCTTACAGAGATGATCCAGGGGCCAGGGTGATAGGAGCCAGCAGGGAAACATTAGTGAAATACATCAAAGGTATTAAGGGGTGTTCCTCCAAGAAGGTGACGTGGCTGACAGGCAAGCTGAAGTGCCTCTACATCAACACGCGCAGCATGGCTGAAAAATGGGGAGTTGGAAGCTATTGTGCTGCTGGAAAGCTACCATCTGACTGCCATTACTGAAACTTAAGACCTGTTGGAGCTGGTCCAGAGGAGGACCATGAAAATGATCAGAGGACTGGAACACCTCTGCTATGAAGAAAGGCTGAGAGAGTTGGAGTTGTTCTGACTGAGGAAGAGAAGATTCCGAGGAGACCTTATTGTAGCCTTTCAGGACTTAAAGGGGGGCTATAATAAAGATGGAGACAATTTAGCAAGGCCTGTTGTGACAGGATAGGGGGTAATTCTTTTAAACTAAAACTGGGTAGAGTTAGACCAGGTATAATGAAGAAATGTTTTACAATGAGGGTGGTAACACACTGGAATGCTTGACCTTTAGATCTTGCAGAGTGAGCAGTTAGTGAGTGTCCTCCAAAAAACAAGTCTATAATTTGGAAGTCTTGATCTTTTATAACTAGACTATTTTTAATGAGAGTTTTTTTTTCATTATATAGTCCGTTCGTTACTCATTGATGCTATAAATGGCTTATTCTGTGGGTAGATGCCATATATATTAGTATTCTCTTGAAACACTTTTAATGCTTTTTTGCTATATCTTAGTGCTTAATTATATACTACAGTCTGTAATGCAAGTGTGTTTCAAATGGGACTTTTGTTTGCCATTTGTTTATTCCTTATACTTTATTGAATATTCATTTTCATTTCATCTCAGTGTGAAATTGTCAAGTACTGACATCTGAGCAGAACGACTCACACCATGGGTCTGGAAGAACTAGGCTGAGTTTAGTAGTCCTTCTTCTAATAAGTAGTAGAACACGTAAAGTTTTAGCCCAAATAATCTATCTTTTAAAACATTTTTTGCTTTTCTTTGTTCCACACAATGAACTTTACTTAGAGAGGTTTTTAGTTAGAAGAAACAAGGTTGAGATTTTTATACGAGAACTACTGGATGAGAAGCAGAAAACAATCAGAAAAGCAGAGAGAGAAAAAGGCAGCAGAGCAGTTGAGAAAGAACTTGAAGGAAGAAAATGGTTTCAGCCAGGGGCTTAAAGCCCTTGCAGGAGCACAGCAGCCTTAATAGAGGTGCAGTGATGGCACTGCCTGCATTGTCAGGGGAACATCCCTCTGCAAGGAACTTGCTTTAGCCATAGGAGATGGGTATCATTGGTTTGCCTTTCCAAGTAGAAAAGATAGGATCAGACTGCTAAACCTGATTTCACACTTAAGGAGTTTGGGAGCCACTGTTCATGACTGTTATTAGTAGTAACAACAACAATCAGCAGCACGATAGTAATAATAGCATCCTTATCCAAATGTCTCAAAAAATCAAGATAGTCAAGATCTGTGTGGGGCTGGTTCATGTTCAATGGTGGTAGTCCATGTTTGACTCTTTCTTTTCTATATGTTGTAGAGTTGACAAGGCAGTTTGTAAACTTACTTCAGAAACAAACATTATACAAGAACATATCAAAAATATTTTTCAGTTTGTTTCTTCGGTGATCTGAATCTCCTTATGCAGTGGCAGAGGTAGTCTAGATGAAACCTTTGACAGTGCAAATTTTAAGAAAAAGTTGTTTGTGTAACTTTAATTTCTTGGTTAGTGTGGTAGCATGTAAGGCTTTGTTTAAAAAGTAATTTGGGTTTGTTTTGTTTCTGAGTTAAGACTGGAATTTTTTAATTTTATTTTTTTAATCCTCTCAGGGACCAGGAAGCTTAATTAAACAGAAACAAAAAAAAATTAAAAGAAAGCAAATCTGGACTTGATAGGCCAGATGCACTTTTATGGGGAAGAGAAGGATACATTGCAGCTCTTTTCCAGCACAGGGCTCTGAGGAAGGCTAGATGGTGGTTCCACAAACAGCTCTCATTAAAGCTTCCCCTTCTGGATGCAGCATCTATTCCCAGGTTTCATTCTGTGTTCCGTCTGTCAAGTAATACAGCAAACACATCCGCTGCTTACAGCTGCCATCATCCTGGCACTGAGTGGGTCAGGCAAGTGGAGAGAGCACGGCTGAAGTTCTAATCATGCTTCATCTTCTCCAGGCGTGAGTCATTTTTGCAAGCGGACAAGGCAGGAGAGCAGGTGTCCCTCTCGCTCTGTTCCTCCTGCACAGTCTTTTCAGTCTCAGCTTCTCCCCAGCCTGCACATAACTGACCTCAATCACATGCCCAAGGTCCTTCCATTTACTCCAGGTCCTTTCCCCAGTCTTGCAATACTACCTTTGCCCAAGCCCTTTCAGTCCTTTCCAGAGCCTTCCCAGTTGAATAACCCATACTTTTTACCAAAGTTCCACAACTCTATTTTTTTGTTACTCTATGAACAAGTTTTTGCCTCATTTATGGCAGTGTCCAAACAGATACTTAGTGAGGGCAAAATAGGAACTGGCACAAACAAAAGCCTTTGGTAATTTTAAATTATCCTTGCAGACAAGCAGGTTATTAACTGCTTGCTCAGTCTAGTCTGTTCAAACATAAAACCAGCAGGAACTCCTGTAGGAGAAACTTGTCTTTTATGATTTTTGTATTTTATCTGCCCTGGAAAGATTTTATGTACCGCAGATAAAGATCTACCCCAGGCTTTCAGGTCATCCGAATTTCCTAACAAAACAGTCAGGTTTCATCAACTCTACTGTGCAAAACTTTTGAAGGAAAAGCCTGGCACTAGGGGTTGTTGTGTGGCCTTTCCATGTATGCCAGCCTGTGAATAGTCAGGGTCATGAACACAGAAGGCAGCAAAGAAACAAACAAAACCCCCAAATAAATCCAGTCCTTCGTGAGGAGGTACATAGAAACAGGTCTATTTGGTCTGTGCCTTATTTAGAGCAGTAGATAATACACATTCTGATAAAATTTGCCATTAGTATTGGGGATTTTTTTGATATAGAATATGGAGAATATCATCAAGGCTTCTGATTTCAGTGGCTTTTCCTTTCTGTAGCATTCAGCTTTGCACAAAGTCTCACCTCATTCATCTGAACTGTTCAGCTGTTACAGGATATTGATAGAAAAAGGATAATAGGATAGGCAATGTATTTCTCTCAGGAAAAGGCAACCCTAATCATGAATACATGTCATGAGACATTGCACATAGATGCATATGAGGCATTTTTTATTCAATCTTTCCAGTCAATTGTGTATTTTTAAAATGAGGATAATTTGAAAAATAGCTTGGCTTGAATATTAAAGCAATATCCAAAACTTTTCCTCAGGTAAAAAAGTTACCTAAAAAGAATAGAACAGAATTGAATAGAATCAGAGAGTCATTAAGATTGCAAAAAACCTCTAACATCATCAAGTCCAACCAAAAGACAC
>WEIS01090387.1:0-17079 GCA_013389965.1 Todus mexicanus
TTGCATAATAGGTATGAGGCTCTACAAGTAGAATTGGATAATGACAGGGATGATGGTTTTTCTGGGTTGGAGGATTTGCTGAGGTTAAATCAGCCTATGCCATATGTCAAGCTACTTCTGTAAAGAAAAAAAGGTGGATCATTGTCACAGGTGACTCCCTTCTGAAGGGAACAGAAAGCCTGATATGCAGGCAAGACCCACTTCTTAGGGAACTGGGTTAAAGACGTGAAGAGAAAGCTTCCTACCCTGATACAACTCTTGGATTATTATCCATTATTGATTTTTCAGATAGGCAGCAATAATGTTGCAACAAGAAGTCCAACGGCAATCAAGAGAGACTTCAGGACCTTGGGGTGACTGGTTAAGGGATCAGGAGCATGAGTCTTGTTCCCCTTTATCTTTTTATTAGGGGGGAATGATGAGGGAGAAACAGGAAGAACCAGCAGATCGATATCTGGCTCCAAGCGTGGTGGCACCAGCAGAATTTTGTGGGTTTTGATCATGGTTTGGTTTACATGACACCAGGCCTGCTGGAGACAGATGGAGTACGCCTGCCTCAAAGTGGGGAAAGGATCTTTGCATAGGAGTTGGCAGGGCTCATTGAAAGAGCTTTAAATTGGAAGTGTATTCCAAAATTCAGACACAGAGTACGTTTTATTTTGTCTCACACCTGGAATGCAGAAACACAATATACATCTTCCAGTTAATTCCATCACCATCCTTTGCATCATTTTGCCTTGTTTATTCTGCAGCTGAAATATTCAAGGTCTCTCTTTTTCCTCGTGTCTTCTGGGCATGGGTTAAATAATGTGCTAGATTCTTCCATGTCAAATTCCTTTGAAAATCGCATTTATTCTGCTTGGGTGAATTAGTGACTGGATCGACTGTGTTTCAATTAAGCAATGAAGATAGACACGCGCTTGCACCAAATTCCCTGGATTTGGAAAATACAATATGAAACATGACCTTCTTAAGATAAAGAATGTACTGAGAAAAACAGAGATAGCTAGAAGAACTGTTGGCACTTGTTGCATGAATTTGAGGCAGCTGTAAGATAAGGAGGCACCTTTTCTTGCCTAAAGCACAACTTGGATGGCTAACAACCAAATTTGATAGATGCAGTTATGAGTTTCATGTGGGGAAATGCCTAACAAATTGCAGGTGAGAAAGGAGATGTAAAAGTGTGAATAATAAGAAATAACAACAGTGATAACAATATCTCTTTAATACCATTTTCACTCATAAATCTCGAAGTGCTACATGTCATTCATACACTTTTGTTTTATGGATAAGGAGACTGTAACATTGGGAAGGCACCTGACTTGTTCCCATTAAAGCAGTGTTAGAGCAAAGATTGAACCCAGCCCTTCAGCCTATAACCTAGGGTGGAAATGGCCCCATTGTGGGAATGGCTTTCTTCTCCAGGCTGTCTTTTCTCATCAACAGCTGAAATCTAGATTTGTATTTGAAATGCATCTCTAGTAGTCGGACTGCTGGTTTCTATCACACAAAGGCTGGCTGAAACGATGCACTTCCCGGTAAAGGAAGAAAGTGAGCACAGGAGAGCTTCAAAAAGGACAGAAATGGTACAGTTCAGCTTGGAATCATTATATTTGAAAGCAACTGTCTAAATGCTCTCTTACTACCTGTGTTTCAGGTAAAAATGTGCTCAGGAAGGGCATAATTGCCAATGGGAAAGAAATGGCCTTGTCTTTGGCCGTGATGGAAGGGAAGGTCATCTAGCTGGATGGTAACTCTATGGAAAGTTTTGGTTCCTCATATTTAAAAACCCCCAACTTTTTGGCAGACAGTGCTTCTGGCAATGCAGAGCATGTGTTACTCACACAAGTGCTTGGCGGATCTCTTCCATTCCTCTGCAACCAACCAAGGGCCCTATGCTAACTGCAGCAACTGTTTATAAAACAAATGATTATTAGGAAAATATATTTTCCTTTCTTTAATGGTGCTTTGTGTGTTTTATTTCCTCCTTGAGCAAGTGATTTTGCTCTTTGCTCTTGACTTCTTCACTCTCATCTGCTTTTCTTCTCTCCTATTTGTAGATTCTTCCTTGCATGGTGTACATCAATCTGCTCCCCTCCTCCAGGGCAATGCTGTCCTACAAATGAGGGACCACTCTGGTTGCTGTGCTGTGGTATCCCTGATTTGGAAATGGCCTTTGAGTTTCTCTCACCCATCCTCTTAAATAACAACATCTTCTGGGAGCTTCTGGCCCAGAGGCTCACAGGTTTCCAGGATACCAGGAGCAAGATTTCAGCTTATCCTGATCTGATCCACTAGTTGCATCACTGGGTTTGGAGGAGTTACAAATATCTGGGATTATATTTATAGACCAGCTTGGTGGGAGCTGATGCATGCTATTGCCACGAGGATAGAGTGTGTTGGGAAAGCGTGGATATGCCTATAACACAAGCTAAGATGAGATGCAGCAATGCAGTGCTGCAGGGGCCAGCCAGACCTGCACTGAAACCCCCCGCAGAAGTAGATCAGCTTTGCTGCAATGCCTCCTTAACCTCACAAATCAAAGCTCTGGGAATGGACCTGCGTCCACTCCTTGTTTCTATGGTGTTTAGATAAAAAAAGCTGAATCCCACACAGATATCCAGGCAGAAATGCTGAATAATTTAGGTTGGAAAGGACCTCTGCATGTTCCCAGTCTGACTCTCTGCTCCAAGCCAGCACGAGGTGAGATGAAACATAAGTGAGAGGCCTGGG
This sequence comes from Todus mexicanus, assembly GCA_013389965.1. NCBI lineage: Eukaryota > Metazoa > Chordata > Aves > Coraciiformes > Todidae > Todus > Todus mexicanus. The sequence continues at coordinate 2,734 of WEIS01090387.1, forward strand.
GATCAGAGCTGGGGGTCTGCAACCCAAGGGAGGGAATTGGAGCTCCATGGTCCTTCAGCTCTCTGCAAGCAGCACAGATCAGTTGGAAAGTGACTTTGTAACAAACACAGCGAGAAGGTTTAGGGCTCAGAGCCTGTCGTACAGGGGCTTCACACACCATTAAGCCTGTCTGAGAGAAACAGACCTTTTTATAGACACAGTAGAAGTAGGGAAGATGAGACCTTGTCTGAATTACTTAACTTGCAAAAATCTCACTATTAAAATCTCACATATTAAAATTGATCTAGTTAAAGTAGGGCATTTTTTCCATTATAGGCATGCCCTGGGGCATGGAGGGATTAACATTGTGCTTCCCAGTGTCTGGAACATCCACAGCTCCTGTTAATTTAATTTAAGGACATGAATGCTTAACGGTCATGAAAAACTGGTGCTCAGCAATGGACCTGGGGAGACACATTTTTTGCAGTGAGCCAGTGATAGGAATGAGAACAGAAATGTGGGATTCACAGCAGGGAAGGGGCTAAGGAAAACCGTTAAGCAGCTCTGTAGGGTAGCTCTGCTCTCCTGCCTTCCCTTTCCTCCATAGCCAACCACCACTGGTCATATGCATAGGTATAGCTATACCTCCCTGGGGTGGTCCAGCTCTGCTCAGAGCTGAGGATGCTGCTCAGAGCCACGTCAACATCAGGAGCTGTCCAAGGAGCCAGGATTGGTGTCTGGGGTACATATAGTGTATCAGCTTGCTTTGCCATGTTAGCTTGTTTCTGAGGAAAGTAAATTATTCACATCTCTGTGGTGAAGTGGATCTCATCTTTGTGTGAAGAGCACACAGCTGAGCAAGGGCTGGCTGGGCGGAAAGAGTAGGTCACGTTTCTGTGTTTCATTGCTCTGAACCAAAATACTGATAGTAATGTGCAAACTGCAGTGTTGTCAGCTGCAAAAGCCTCACAATAAGTAATTTAAATAAAATCTTATGATTACATTTTAGAGATGTCTGCTCCTTTCTGATGCCACTAACAATCCTCACCTTTGAGTTTCTCTACACAGCCCATGACTTTTGTCCTTTAATGAACATGCAGATCCCTTCACTGCAGCAGCTTGGACAGAGAAGCCATGCAATACCACCAGCTCTCACAAGCCCTCAGCAAGCCTTGCGACACTGCAGCTGGCTTGCTACATTTGCAGAGAAACCTTTTGCCTCGGCAGCTCACACATCCCGTTGGTCTTAATGTCATGCTGCTGGCCAGATGGATTAATCCAGACTTTGTGATCTGATAAGAGCCATCGCTTGCAGGGAAACTGGGGTATTGGAGTGAGATCTAATACCTGATATGTCCTTTGCTAAGTTTGCAATGTGCACAGACTGCTGGATATTTCTGCTTGTGTGATTAGTTTTTTAATTCAACTTCTTAATACTCAGAGTAGGCTATTTTTATGGAGAGTTCATATATATCTAACCAGATTTCTTAGAAGTGTTCCTCTGCAGAAAGGAAGTGTGCAGGGCTAATTATGACTAAGAATTAGCATATATATATAAGGCCATAACATACCTGTAATCTAAGATATCTGTTTCTTTTTAAAGGGCAGCAAACAAAACATTCCTGGGAGCATCCACCTCCCATCCAGTCACTGGGTAGTTCATTCACTAGATTTGACATTTTCTGAATTTTCACTTTCAAGTTATTAATGAATTTATATGAGAAGTAAAATGCACAAGTGTGTGAGAATCTGCTTAAAAGGGATGCCACTGTCACCAAGGCTGTAACTATTACAAAGTCACACCATTTTTTAATGGGACATCCATGTCTATGTCAAACCATCTCTTTTGCTGGATTAGCTACATGGCTCACATAGTCTCATATCCTTTCCCTGACAGTAGTCAGAAGAGGAAGGGGCAAGAAATGTCCTTATCTTGGTTAGCTGAGAATTGCAGTAAACCCTGATTGCTTTCAAAATTTCAAATTTGCAACTCTGAACGCTTGTGTTCTGAACTCTTCATGTCCTTACTGACTGCTACAGAGTTTTTGTCCGTGGTAACGTCTAGCAGCTGGGAGTCCCAGAGTTGAACTATCCATCATGAGAAACAACCTAACTTCACATCACTTCTGGATGTGTCACTTTTTCATTTCTTCAACTGTCCATTTCTCTTTGCATCATGAAAGACAATGGAAATCTGTACTATATGTTTTCTATACTGCCATTATCTGATGCATTTCTGTTACTTGTGTTTCTGTGCTTAAGTAGACTTCTCCATCTTCTGGCCTATCCACCCTCAAAATAAGCTGTTGTCAAGTAAGTGAGATTGTGAATTCAAAGTGCAATACCATTGTGTGCAAGCTTCCTGTGTGGCCACCCCTGTTCTGCGCTTGGAGGTTTTTTAAAAATGTGTTTCAGTTTCCTTCTACTGCACACAGAGAGCACATTGCAAAAGTCCCAGCTTACTCCCCATAGCTCAGATCTTTCCCCACCATACTTCAAAAATCAGGGCAGACGTGCCAAGGTGCAACCTAACAGCAATACCATTTGTGCAGGACTACCACATAACCTTGCAACCTCCACTGCTACACTTGTGCAGGTGGCCTCTCCAGGAGTTTGTTGATAACCTCCCCCAAAGCCTCCTTTAAGCCCCTCTGACTCCGTAGTTCCTGAAATAGGGTTAAGTGCTGATATTGGGTGTGTAGGGATGTCTGGACACAGTACAAAAGGAGAGGCAGAGAGGGTTGTAGAGAAATCTTGGCTGCGGTTTTACAAATTCTAGGTAACATGGAAGATTAGACCCTAAGCAAACCAAAAAAACAAAAAACCAAACAAAACAAAAACCAAACCAAACCAAACAACAACAACAACAACAAAAAGAAAAAAAAAAAGAAAAAGATGAGACAGAAGTGTCTGTCCATTTGTGATCTCTGCATTTGCTGTGCAGCCACAAACTCTTTGGCATCCTGGTTCAAGGAGAATTTTTATTATGTGGGTATGTTTGAAGGGAACTGCATGCAATTCCTTAGCTTTTAGAGCAATAGTATGTCACAGGTGGGGCTCTGAAGAACTGTCGGTTTTATTTGTTGGTTGGGCTTTTTTTCATCTACAGATTATCTGAACATTTGAGCTATGAGAGTGATGTGGAAATCATTTATTCTGTAAAGACTTTCCCCTTGAAGGCAAGTTCACAGCGTAAAAGGTCTCCCAGGCTCTGCGGAGGGCTGGCAGCAATTTCTGAGTGATGGCCAAAAATATGTTCTTGCAGCAGTGTTTCCACATTGATGGCACTACAACAGAGGCAGCTCCACTAGAGACAGAGCAGGCAAACCCACGCTTTGGCAGGAGGGAGAGTTCTGCCTGCCTAGATGTAAGGGTAGCTGTCATCTTTGCAGTTTTATTTGTCTTTGCCTAAAGCAGTGACAGGAATCACGTTCATATGGCAAATAAAAATAGTTCTAGTAAAAATATCCTAGGTCTTTATCCTCTCGTTTTTATCTTACCCAAGAGTTAGCCGCATCACTTTGGAAAGCTGATCCTCTCTGAACACTGCACAAGCCCCATATAGTGGTGGGTGCGGTGACTAATTACTGGGGGGTTACACGTGCTGTAGAAAGGGAAGGAGAGGAGAAATCCCCCTGAACTTGCCACTGTTTCAGTCTTGCTTTAGCTGCTGTGTATTTAGCACCCTTTTTAGCTGGGGCCAAGAAGAGGTTTCAAATGACTCGTGCAAATGGATAAAGTTTCAGGGTAGCACATGCCCTGCAGGACATTCTCTTCTACCTAGCTAATTCCCTAAATATAATCGGAAGGCACTGGCTGAGCTGAGGCAGCCTCTCGCACGTACAGTGCTTTTACCCTGCTGGTTGACCTAGTTGTTGATGCAGGGAGTCAGACACAATGCCAAGCCTGTTAAGTGACTGCAGATTTCTTTGCACAAACAAGCAAACAAGAAATTAAAGAAAAGCTTCAGCTCTGCTGATAAGCTTGTAGGGGCACATAGGGCTTGTTTGTTTGTTTTGGGGTTTGATTTGGCCTTTCTTTGAACCCAGTTAAGAAGGAAAGCTGTAGTAAGCTTCAGTGCAATGCACAAGGCCGGAGGAAGCTGACTCACAGCTCTCCGGCCATTTGGGGCTTGCAAGAGCCTACACAGCATCAGTCCTGCTCCGTATGTCATGTCCCCCGATGCCCGGGAAGTGTTTGCTCTGTCATGCTGGTGTCTTAGTCAGAGAGATAAAAGGAAAGACTGAAACCATCTGTGTTATAACACACCCTAGTCAAAGACATCACAAGATTTCTGCGAGACGAGCAGTGTCAGTGACGTTTCTGTGCCTGCCTGCCCATGATTTCCGTATCACTGAACATTAAAGACACTTGGAGGGACATTAAAGGGACCTGAATTTCAGAGGAGAAGTGCATAGCAGTTTGTGATCGGTTATTCTGTAAGAGCTGCATCATCCTTAAAGGATCAGCTATGAACTTACAAGTGCTGGTCTAAATCTTTTTCACTTCTAAGAGCACACAAATAGAAAAATTGTCTTGTGCTTGCAAATACAGCTTGTACTAGCCATATGTGTTTTAGGACCATGCCATGTAAATATTTTGGGATGGCATTTAGAAATAGTTTCAGTAATATTGGGAAAATTCTTTTCAATAATAAAACTTTCTTTTCAGCTTCAAGCATAGTCTGCAAAGCATAGGAGCTTATAGCAATTTATGGTGATGCTGGAGAGGTGAGGTTTGCTCCTGGAGGAATCCCTTGTTTGTAGCCTAAAACATGGATATGCAGAAACTTGGTTTATGTTCTATTTTGAAAGATTATTTGTGAACACTTTAAGAACTGTCTACAAGATTTATGTTGCACAGAGTGAGAAGGCAGTTCTTTGCTTGGCGGTATTACTGCCTGAACAGTCATTACACATATTTTTTCCCTGGATCTATATTTGTTTTCAGAGGTTTGGACAGCTTGTACCCCATGTTTCAGACTTCTCAAACTAAATCATTGCAAAAGAGGAATTTAAATGTTTCTTGTGTCATCAATTACAACTGTAGTTTCAGGGTCCTTTTGATCGTTCCCAGCCTCCCAAGGTATATAAACCACAATGTAGTTCCTTGAAACTTGCAGTGCCTCTTTCCAAAGAGCCAATCTGGTGATGAGGGGAAGTCAATCTCTGCTTCATACTTTTTCTCCTGAAATACTGCATATAATATGCTTGATTTTGCAATTATTGCAGTGGTTACTAATATTGCAGGGGGGTTGTTATTACTCTTATTTAAATCATGTTATTTTTAATAGTGTTCTAACATGTCAAATTCTAAGCACACCCCTGGCAAGGAGCTTCTGTAGCTCATTGCTCCTCCTCTCACAGCTTAGTTGCTTCAGTTGATGCTGTGACTGCCATTACAGTGACACTTTCAGAGCATCACTCAAGCACATTAATGAGGCTTTAATTACTGATATGGTTACTCTGCCAATATACAAGCTTCACTGTACCACCCAGATAATTCTTCATGGGCATTTATGTTTATGTATTTACCCACAAAATCACTTGAGCTTTACTAAAGCTTGTTGCTTTATCTCTTTGTGCCACACTCCATACAGCCCTCTTAAAATTTATTCCTTGCTGGTTTAAAAGCCATCATTTCCACTGTCATCTTATGAAAGCATGAACTCCCAATCTGGGGTTTTGGTTGACTTCTTCCTTTTTATTTTCCCTTGCAGCTTCTTTGGAATATCAGGATTCTGATCTGCCTGTAAATCTCAAGCATTTAAACACAATTTCAGGCAGTTCTTCTGATTCAGGACATGATTTTGGGCTGCTCATTATGACAGCCTTTCAGTATCAGTTGTTATCTGGCATGGGTAGGTATATAATTTTGTATTTTCATTGGAATCTCACTCATTTATTCTCTGTTCTGCAAGTGCTGGAAGCTTAATATGTGATTAGTATTCTTTGTGGTCTTTTGAAAAATGTCAGCTGAGTTGTTATAACACAAGGAAAATGGGTACCTCTCAAATTTGTCTCAAGTTTCCCTCCTATTAGAGCATGCAAACTATGCGAAAACTTCATTTTTGGCTTGAGCCAAAAGCAGTTGCACATATTGCTGAGCATTAGTGAAAACTAATTACGCCGTCCTCAGCTTCCCGGCAGTGGAAGAAAAGAGGAGTTATCAGAGGAGGATGAGCCAAGAGAATGACCTGGTTTTCCAATGTTGCGCAGTGAGAGCGACATAAGCTGCGGTTGATGAGGAATGCTAATGGTATCGTGCAGCTGGCATCTTGTGCTAAAGCGAGCAGCCACAGCGGCAGCTTGGTATTACCGTCAGAAGAAATCAGTACCTATCTTAAGGGAAGCAGAGCTGCGGGCTTTCTCATCAATGTCCCGAGGCATTTCACTGCAGCACTTTATTATTGCCTTTATTTTATACTTTACTCACTAGCTCATTAAGGACACCATGTGAACGTGTGACTTAAATCTCCCACGTGGGACTCTGGTGAACAGAAATGGTACGTGGGCCCCAGGGCTTTGTGGTGTCACTGTCCCATAGAAGTTCATCTAAGCTGCGGCAGGAGGAGACAATTTACTCCATGGACAGCAGCACTAACCACATCTGCTTCCCATGATTTGTGCCTTATTTTTCATACTGCAGAAATCCTATCTCACCGTATCACATTCCCGTCTCCTTCATCCTTCACAGCTTCAGGTTGTCCCCATACCCCCTAACACCTCTTGCCCATGGTAGTCTGCCAAGGGCAGGCGAGGGAGGAGGTAGTGCGTGCTGCAGCTGGTCCAAGCCATTTCTGTCTGGCTCAACAGAGCTGGCCATTGCTGTGCTCCTGCTGACACCTCATCTCAGTGCAAGTGGCCATTCTGCTGCAGAAAAATACGTTGAGCATAATGCAAGTTTTATCCAGTGCCTTCCCACCAAAAGAAGAGAACTCTGCTAAATAAATCCTTTTTATTTGGAAGAAAAAGATGAAGACAAGACCTGCTGTAGATAGGACTTTTAACATAACTCCCTGTAAGAAGACAGGTGCTACCCTGCAGAAATGCAGAGACTTTGGAGTGCTAAAATCACAGAGCTGTATCAGCCAGAGCTGAGGGGAAGGTACAGCGAGTATGATGGATTGCCTTTGCTGCAAGGACAGACCGCTACTATTGGTATCTGTGGCCTTCCCTCAAACTGAAAAAGAAGCAGCTGTCTGCCACTTTGTGGTATTTATGTTGAAAAACTGAAGTTTAGAAGTCATCTGTCATCTCTCAAAAGATCTTTATGAATATTGCTGTGATAAATGCAGGGGTGATGAATGTGTACTACGCAGGTTTGCAGCAGAGAAGCAGAGCTTGCTGTTTCAGACAGCTCTTGCCCATTCATGCAGAGTTTGTTGAGCACTCTTTTATCTCAACAGAGAGCTTCAGGGAAATGTTATCACAGCCAAAAGGTTGACAGGAGACAGGATTTTATCAGGACGATGGGAATATTCTGATCAGAATTTAGAAAACAGATGGCTTACCAAGACAATAACAAGACAGCTTTAGAGTAAGGGGTACCAAACACAGCAGCATCTTAGTTGTGGTCCTGTAAGTCGGATTACCTGCGTCAAATCCCCCTGCTTCAGTTGCTGGTTTTGTTCAAGGTGAACAGGTGTATGAACACATTGTATGGACAGCAGAATAAGAAAGATGATTTGAATGTCTAGTCCATTCTTTTCTCCTCAGGAAATATGCTAAGATACCCTTACATCCCCATTTCTATGTAGTACTTGGCAGAAGGGATGTTCCCTCATTGTTAAGATTTTACTGTCAACAATATGGTATTTGGGATGTTTTTAAGTGTTCATCATGAAACACTGGCATGTCTTCTGAATTTGCCTTTATCCCTAGTGATCACCTCTTCCTATCCTCTTCAGGGGGACCAAACTGTTGAGAAGAATAATCAGTTCCCTGCAGAAGATGAAGCAAGAAAACATGGAGCTCAGAAAATGGGGGAAGGCACTAGGATGAGAAAAAATCCCCATGGAATTAGATAAATAGAAGGAAGAAGAAATGTTAGGGAAATTGCAAAAGAGTGTAAGACTTAGAGATATGCCTGGTGGCTGCAGCCACGCACATATGAGGGGAAGGGAGGAAGGACTGGGAAAGCAAAGAGGTTTTGAGAGGGGGCAGGCGAGTGTGTAGGGTGATTTGGTAGGACACCCTGGTGTAGGTGGCCTACAGCCTGGCTTGTCATTATTAAGGTAACCACAGAAAGGGGAATTAAATGGCCCTATCTGCAACCCCTCATGTTATGTAAGGAAAGAATTTTCTCGAAATACCAACCAGAATTTGCTGTGCCTATATTATTTTGAAACTTGGAATAGACCAAATCAAGGCGGGACAGACCTGTCCTTTGATGATAGGAGAAAATTCAAATAGGAGTGAATAAAAAAGAGAATAAATTATTTTAAAAATAAATCTTACAGTTGAATTTTTAAAGTCCCTGTGGTAATTTTGTATTGCTTCATTTTTTAAAAAAGACTTGAGGCTGCCAGTGTAGTGTGGCACATTAAAAAACTCAGTACTTTTTCTGCTGTAGGGGTTAACTCTACAGAAAGACTTTCCAGAGTCTTGGAGATCTGGTATTTTATGTGCCCTGCTATTTCCACCATGGAATTTCAATAGACATCAAAATACCAAAGCCTGATATACACAAAGTACCTTTAATGCCTTGCAGAAATGGTAAAATTTTTCCTTAAGTCCAGGCACTTATGTTTTCGGTCAAAATATGAATTCTGGGATCAGGTGCTCTGCTGCTACCTCTTTTCAGCTTTTTATTTTGTAAGGCATTTACATTGTTCATCTGGATTAGGTCCATATGAAGAAGGCAAATACTGAAGGAAATGGGTGACAATGGAAATTCAGAGCACAGAGCAGCTGAGTAAGCTCCATGTCAAGCAGCACTGCAGTATAAGGGCTAACAATTAATAAGATCAAATATTTGTATTATCAGGGACTACGCTCTCCTCATTAATTTGCAATTACCATTACAAGCTCATGATAAATTCCAGGGGGAAAAAGAAAAGTAATAATTGTCTTGTTAACAATTAGAAGAGGCGTTATATTAACAATGTCTTGAGAACATTTACATTCAGACATTTTCATTAAGATTATATATTTGTTAAGTGACTGTAAATCACAACAAAGGCAGGATAATTAAGATTTTTTATTTATGGGATGATGAGAAATACATACAAAATTCTTACAGTTTAAGGTTTCTTCATGAAAATTATGACTGGCACATTGATAAGGATTTATTAGATGAAACTTGTTCATGGAATTACTTTTTTCCTAGACTTTAATATCTCAATTTGAAACTTACCAGTTTGCCACAGTTTAAGATATATTAGATTTTTTAAATGCAAGAGTTTAACCATTAGCTTTGGATAATAAATGGTCTGTTGTAAGAAATAATTTAGCATATCATCAAAGCAAATAGTAGAACTAATTGCATTCCATTTATCACTGGCTGTGTCAAATCTGGTGTGGTATTTAAAAGCAAACTTTGTCTGAGAATTAAATGGAAGTCATTGACGTTGATCACACTTATGATTGTGTTTACATGTGGTAACAGCTCAGAAACAGTCCCTAGACATTATTAGAATCATTCATTTAAACTCCACTTCTATTACAGAAAATGGTCAGCATTTCTTTAGCATCTCAGAGTTAACACGGGCCCAAAGCCCTGCTCCACAACTACAAAAATACTGGAATGTCCTGAGTAAAGGACTATTTGAGAGGTGTCAACCTTAAGTACATGCTGCTTTAGGCATTTCTTTCCTGCGAGGGCTGACACTTGGGCAACCATCTCTCCCTCCAGCAGCACCTGAGCTGCTGAGGGCATTCAGCTCACTGTGGGGCTCAGCAGCTTCCCAGGTGCTGCACTGGGTCCCTGTCCCACACTTTCAGCCAGTGGAGATGAGGGCAAACAAATTCTAAATTATGCAAGAAAATTACATATAACAATAAAGATTTTTTTTTTTAATTTCAAGAACAAACAGCAATTATCTGCCCATTTTGGAAAATAGTCTTTAACCATAAAACCACAAATCCCAGTCTTGGAAACAGGTAGGTAGCATCCACTGCTGTATGCTTACTGGTACCAGTAACGGCTTCTTGAATAAGGCCATCTCCTCCTTGCAATGGTGGAGCTTGCACGGGCTGGGTGGTTTGCTGTCCCCCTGCCCTAGGAGCTCTCTGCGGGGAGATGAGCAGCAGAGGCATGGCCCTGGCAGAACACTGGGACTTCGAGAGGGTCAGGACCCTGAGGACTGCCTGGGCTGAAGGCTGAGCTCAGCTCAGCAGCTCTTGGCAGCTCAGTCCTCTTGCTCTGCAGTAACCCAGTGGAGCCCCAGCTGCAGCCCCTGATGTCCTGAGGGCTTTCTGGCTGTGTGTGACCCCAGTGCCCTGCACCATGCCTTCCTTTGGATATTGCCTTGGGTTTGGGGGGATTTTAAAACTAGTTGAGCTCTTCTGGTTTAGCATGTATGTCTTCTGGTTTGGGTGTGCACACTGGGCAATATGCTCTTGCTGATGAAATGGGGCAGGACAAAGAGGATCAGATACTAACCAGAAGAGTCAGCCCCAACCTTGCCTGGTGCTTGCTTCATGTTCAGCATCTCCTTGCATTTTGAGCTGGTCAGATTTGGAAGGTACAGACTATTTTGACGTGCTGCCAGAAGCTGTTATCTGTAGCTACTGTTTCACTTCCAATGGTGAAACAATCTTAGAGTTAAGGGACAGCCCCAAGAGAGAAGAAGCAGCAGTTACACGAACACAGTTTCCTAGAGGTGAAGATCAAACTTGGTTCCATATATTTAGTGACTCAAAAGCGTGTTGACAGATGACCTGTCTGAAGGCCCTGAGTACCAACAGTATTAACTCCTGCCCTTGTCTGTAAAACAAATGCACAGGTCCAGAGCCTGTTCATTCCTGTGTGTATATGACATGGATCCTGCAGACCCTTCTATATGCTCTTTGCTGTGTTGTAGGGATACTTATTCCATGCTGCTCACTATTGTCAGCCTACCATCTATGGGTTTTCTGGGGGGAAAACGTCCTTTCTGAAAAGGTCTGTCAACTTCCAAGTGAAAAATGCATGTGTTACAGAAAGTTCAAATGCAGAGAGAAGCGCATAGTGCCACATTCTGCTTGTCTTCCTCTAGCTAACATTAGCAACTCTATTCATGCAAACAAAGTAAACAGCGTTTATCTTAAATAGGTCAATTTTATTTTTTCCAAATGTGTTGTCACTTGTTTTGAAAGCAGTGAAAGAGTTTGCTAGGGTTTTGTCTGAGAGTCCTGCTCCTTTCACCCCTGTGCGAAAGGCCTGTGCCTTGACGTGGTTCTTTCATCCCCAAAATGTATGAGACAACATTGTCAATGAAACAGAAAAATGCAGGCGCATGTTTGGAGGCATCTCAGCTGGCACTGGAGTGCAATCTCAAGAGACCACTTTCCTTCTCACTGCTCCTGGATGACAAGGGGAAGATCTCCACTGCCTCTCAGAGCTGGGAGTGTGATGAAAGATATTAACAAGTGGAAAGCGCTTCTCCGGGGCTTAGCTGGAAATCTTCTCTTGAAGACTGCGAGTCTTCACTCTTGACAAAATGCCCCATCAGCCAGGGGAAGCTCAGCAAAACTGGGGGCTCCCGTGGGACATTATGTCTAGAAATCACAAGAACATGTGCGTGTTCAGAAAGCTGGAAGATTACTGACATGAACAGCTAGCAAGCCAAGCAGCCTGAAAACACTCTTAATCATTGCACAAAGCTAGGACGACCTTTGGGGAAGACTACTTAGACAAGAACTACAGGGCTGAGAATAAACACCTGGGAACAAAACCTCCTTGCAAATGCAACAAACAACAATAGAGTATTCATTCTGAAAGAGTTAATAAAAAAGAATCTCCCCATTAGGCAGGCACCAGTAACATCACATGATACGCATATTTTTAACCTCCTTGCATGGTATACAGACCACTTTATCCTGCTTTAGTATGTTGTATTTTAAAGTTGATAGTCTTATCGCTGCTGACTAGTTACTCTTCTGGGAGCCATTGCCTTCTGTTTATCTGCAGAGCAAAGCCCCATGCGTCTTCTCCAATCCACAGATATTTGTAATGAGAAATTAAAAATTCCACGGAGGCCTAACCCTTGGCCTCCAGCTGATCCTTCAGGTTTTAGCGATGATCCATGACACGTGGGTAGCAGGAACTAGAATGGGTGTGATTAATGCAAAACTCAGTATCTAACACCTCATAAGTCCAAGTAATTTCTAACCTGGGCTGGACTTGGGCACATTTTCTAACAGTAAAATGTCCATATCCTGTTGCAGATACTTAAAACTTCTTTACTAGTTAATGTGGAGTAGGTACGCAGGTGGCTAGACTCTCAAGTAATCCTCATATTTGAATATTCCCTTCAATAGTCCTTATTTAGTAGCTCAGATATTTAGTTCACAGTCATTTTCCTTCAGTCTCTGCCCATCTAGTCAAGATTTTTTGGAGGTGAAAACATTCTAACACTGGACTGAAAGGAGCTTATGGTATAGCTGGATACTCCCGAACCATGACTGAATTGTCTCTTGCTCTTTCCTGCTACCTTTGAATTTGTAAAATAACCCCAATTTAATGTTGCTTACTTGTGATACCTTTACCTAGTGCTTTGAGCTGCTGTTTGCATTAATTTTGTGCAAACAACTTAGCACTAGTACAAGATCTATTCTGTAACTATTCCCCATAGAAATTACACTTAAACTCACTCTTCTTCTGAAGCCAAACTAATCCATACTAAAAAGTTGGGACCTTATTGCTACCCTTTTTGTTTTCATCCAGCAAACCATTCAGTAAATATAGGTGACAGGTGAATGCTTCATGTAAGTTAAGTCAGAGGTGTCTTTCCTCCCACCACCTCTGGGCTTTTAATAATTAATTTTAATAATTCCTCCATCTAGTTATCAGTATTTCTGTCAAGTGGACAGGAACAGTTATAGCTCCGAAGTATACAGCACTGAAAAAGGTCTGAAAATCACAGTATCAATTGATATTACTTCCACGAGGTCCTATTTATACAAGTTACTTTACTAAACAGCAGGGCTATTGGAGCTCCCTTATTCCTACAGCATTGTGTGCATGAGGGATCCAGAGCTGCCATAGCTTTCATTCTCCTTTTCTCATGCATCTGCCCTGTGTATGGGTGTTCCTGCCTCAAGCAGCTCAGACAAAAATGTCATTTGGACTGATTCTTTCCTCCCACTGCTCCAGCTGGATGGCTACAAATTGTTAACCATACCCAGGACGGAGTGCAGCTGCCTGCAGGAGGATCCGGGACAGGTACATATTGTCAAGTTCAAGCACTCAGAAATAGAAGCAACCTTTTCCCTACATCCAAAGGTGGATCGTTATTTGCACTTGTTGCGCTGTTTTCAGCAGCTAGGGTCATTTTATTCTCAATGGAGGATTAAATTCCTGTAATGACATAATTCCTGCACCTGAGGCTTTAAGAAAAAACACCAACTGCTGCAGGAGTTGGCAGCAGAGGGGGAAGAGGAAGAGGAGATGGAGGAGGAAATAATCTCATTCTCTCACCACAGGAGCGGAATCTGACCCCGCAGCTGATGCCTGGTGATAGAGCATCAGAGAAGGAGAGGAAATGGAGAACCAGAGGAGAGAAGAGGTAGCCTGTAGGAAGACATAAAGAGAAGGAAATACTTGGGATTAGCAGGGAAGGTCATCGTGCTATGCAGCCTTCAGACATCTGTCCAAACCAATCTGAAGCTCCTGGCCACAGGGTTGCCTCACCAGTAAGTATTTTTTGCACTCCAAAAGACAAGCTAGGGAAGGGTGTCTTTCCTGCTCCAGTTTATCTGCGTCACAGGGATAACACCCGATTTTGTCTACATCCAACTGTGAACTGTGCTGAAAAGAAAACATGGAGGCAAAAAACCCCAGGAAATGTGGTAGAAGAGCCTCACAGTTGGGACTAAGGCGAACGCAGGGCTGAATATGTGTGTTGTGCTCTGCTGCCTTTTCCTTTTTCTCTTTGGAGAATAAGATGTGAATTGTTACTGTGAAACGTGCATATGGAGCCATAGAGGGTTAGGAATCCAGATATTAAAGATGAGGGCAGAGAAGTGTTAATGAGGCAGAAGGAAATTTTATGTTCGCTTTTTTACATTTTGCTTCTCCAGACAAAACAAGACTGCTGGGTTTTGCAGCACTGTACTGAACTACACATACATATACATGGAGCTGCAGCATCAGTTTTCTCGTTCTGTGTTAAAATCACCAGTGGTAGTAGAAACACTGTATAAAGCATTGATCCATCAATTT
>WEIS01090392.1:0-30712 GCA_013389965.1 Todus mexicanus
ATCAGGAGCTGGGGACCCCCAGGGGTATGGGGCTGAGGGATTGGGATCAGGAACGAGGGATCCCCAGGAGTGTGGGGCTCTGTGGGGGTGCCCAGGAGCTGAGGACCCCTAAGTGTGTGGGGCTGGAGAGGGGTGAGATCAGGAGCTGGGGACCCCCAGGAGTGTGGGGCTGTGGGGGTCACCAGGAGGTGGGGATCCATAAGCATGTGGGGGGGCTCTGTGTGGGGCACCAGAAACTGGGGACCCCAAGGAGTGGGATTTTGCACCTTGGCGAGGGGTTTTCCCGGGGGTTGTGGCTCGGTGTCCCCTCAGCACTGCCTGGGGCAGGTGGGTGCCATGAGAAACCAAAGGGGTCCGGGCTTGGGGGGTGCGCAGGTTAAAGAGGGGGAGCAGTGAGGGTAGGCCCCCCGTTTTCCCCGCTCCCGCAGGTGTGTGGCATGATGAGTTCCCCTGGCAGGGCCAGCAGCGCCTTCCCCCTGCACGTCCTGGTCTGGAATAATGACTACAGGCGGCTGGACGAGGAGCTGCAGGACAAGGTAACGGGGACCCCCCGGGCGAGAGAGGGGCCGGTGACCCCCCAAAAAAGCTCGTGCCACGGTGCTGGGTGCCTCTCACTCGCTGCCTTTCTAGGGAGAAGTAACTTTGCTGGCACCGGCAGGTCTGCTCGCTGGGCTTGCAGGATCGCTGCGCTTCTTTACCTGCTTATTTGTGGTTGCAGGAGTGATGTAAGAGGATGTAGGAGCATACCTTTCTTTAAGGCAAGATAATAAACGTCGAGCTGTGCTCAGGGCGCCCGAGCGCAGGTTGCAGAATCGCTCTGTAGGAAGTATTGGGAGTCGCTGAAACAGATCAGGAAGAGCAGATCTGACGGATGTTAATGTCTTTTGCGTGCCGGAAAGCAATAGACATTGCTTATCAGACTGGGAAGTCAACACGCAGCGAAGGTGAGGTGGCTGCTGCCGCTGTAGGTTAAACCAGCCTCTAGCTGGCTGAGGACCGGCAGTTCTTGCGGCTTCGTTGCTGTCCAGGACTCTGGGAGCAGCGTTTTTATACTGGCTGGGAATGTTTTCAGCATCTCTGGTCAAAAAATGGATCATTGTTTCATGCTGTAGAGTAGAAGAATGCCGAGCTGTTCTGGGACAGCTAAGCGAGACACGGTCATGACGCAAGGAAAGGGTCTGAAAAGCCGCAGCAGAGCTCGAGCAGCAAGCGTGGTCTTGCTGAGACGCTGCGGCAAAGCCCCGACAGCCGCTGGAGAGGAGTTTGCAGCGGCCGAGCACGTTAATTACATTATACCTGACGCCACAAGTGTGCGAGGCAAAGATCAGCTGGGCCACCTCTTGGCTGGTGACCATCATCTGCAATTCTAACGTGCACCACGACCGACTAACGCTTGCTTGGAGCATGCTCCTGGCCCGCTTTGGGGAGAAGGGTTGGAATGCGGCTACTTTATATCTAACTCACGCCATCCTATTCCTTAACAAAGTCTTTAACCTCGCTGGCACGTTGCTTCTGTGTGTTTATTTCCGTTTCACTAAGGTTTGGGAAGGTTTGTCATTAAATACGGGTCGTTCTGCGGCTCGTCAGCCCGAGCGGATACCTGGGGGGTGCTGCTCAATCCTTTATCCTGAGAGGCAACGAGCGGCGTGTCGAGACGTCTCCCTCTTGTTTTATCTGCTCCTAGATAACTTTTTTTTAAGTTTTCCAAAGATAAGTGTCCTCCTACTTCCTTGGGATAAGCCTCTTGCTGCCGGAGGGGTGCGTGAGGGTATCTAAGGACACTTGCCAGCTGCTCTCGGTGTGGCGAGTGCCGGGCAGGGTGTGTGGTGACCAGTTAACAGCGGCAAAGGCGACTGGTCGGGACACCTCGGAGTCCTTTAGCTGGCAGTGCAGCGGGCGTTGGAGCTGCAGGAAGCGGGGACACAGATTAATTGGTGTTTCACCTCCGAAGTGAAGAGAGAATGCTTTAGAACGAAGCCTTCCCTCCTCCGTGTGTGCTCTTTCCAACGCGATGCTGTCAGATAACTGTGTTAACTTGCATATAATGACTTTCCTTTCCTGTTCTGCTATTGACTTTCCCCTTTTCCTTTAGTTATAGATGCTCTTCTGTTTCAAATCTCTAAGCTAATAGTGAGAAATATGTAAGGTATGAGTATGTTGTGCTTGCATGTTTTGGGTATTTATGCCTGTGTAGTTTTTTTATTTCCGTTATTTTGGTTTGGGTTTGTTTTTTTTTTTAGTGACTTGTACACAGCGCTTTCACTCCTCATTGTGCCGTGTGTGTCAGTCTAATGGATGCTTCGTAAAATCCCATTTGCTTCTCTACTTTTCAAGAAGTGCAAAGTCGGTGTCGTGTGCCCTGTTACTTTTATTTTTCTCCTTCCTCCCCCCGTCACGTTGTATAACGTTAAACCCGCTCCTGGCCTCCCAGGCTGGTGACTGTGCAGCGCACACAGACTAGACCTCCTGTCTTCTGCAAGTCCCCCCTTCTGAAGGGGATATAATGGCAGAAAAAGAAATGAGAAGCGCCGCCAAGCGCTTGTCTGGCACTGATGGCAGCTCTTACCGGGTCTGTTTGACAGGCCCTGTGCTGCTTCTCCTTTTATTTCCACGGGGAAGCAAAGCTGCGCTGCCCGGGCGAGGAGGGCGGCCCAGGGGTGTCTGGAAAGCGAGTCGCTGTGCACCACAGAGCGATACGTGGCAACACCGAGGGAATATTGACTCCTGGATTACTCCGGACAAGCTTTGTTGATATAAACCCTTCTCGGTGTGCTGTGATTAGCTGCGTTTGACGGATGCCTTCAGCTTTATCTCTCTCTTGGATACTCAACAGGATGTTGATCAGCGGGATCCGCGCGGCCGGACCTTGCTGCACCTTGCCGTTTCCTTGGGCTATATAGAGTCTGCCAAGGTCCTGCTGCAGCACAAGGCAGACGTGACTAAGGAGANAAGTTCTGTTCTTTGTTTTCCTTTATCTGAAATGTTCAAGAGCAATGCTGTGCTGAATGCTCGATCCAAACTGCTTCGTGAAGTATTCATCAAGTATTTTCCTTCTCCAGACTCCTGACTTTTACGTGGAAATGAAATGGGAGTTCACTAGCTGGGGTAAGAATCCTGGTCAGCGTCACCTCCTAATGTCCTCTTCCTTCTCATGTCCATCTTTAATTAAAGTTGGTGGGGTTTGTCCCTAAGCTGATTGGTCTTAAAGCTAAAGAAGATCAGTATCTGACCTCCTCCGGAGTAACGATCATATCGCTGAGCAATCCTGTGTCGGGGATGGGGCTTCTGCCTGAGCTCAGACTTCTTGCTCGCTTAGTCTCGGGAGAATTTTCTATTTACATTTTTTTTTTCCTTCATTTTTCTTTTACAGTCCCTCTGGTTTCTAGAGTTTGTCCAAGTGATGTCTGCCGCATCTGGAAGAGCGGCTCCAAGCTGCGTGTTGACATCACTCTCCTGGGCTTTGAAAATATGAGCTGGGAGAGAGGAAGGCGCAGCTTAATTTTCAAGGGAGAAGGTAAATACTTCGGCACATCTACACCATTGATCTCCAAATACTGTGTGAGGCACAGAACACCATATTTTGCTCAAGAAGACCTGTTGAGGCTGAGGACTCAACTTTGTAAAAGTTTTATGCATATATTCTGTGAGCATCTCAGAGCTGCTGTTTTGTGGTTTAATGTCATGGTTTAATTTCTTTCCTTTGGGTAAATCCGAGGTCAAAATTTGCTAATAGGGCTAAAATTTGGCTTCGTTCTTTCAATTAGTTTTACCCCTTCCGTTCTCCTGCCCCCCAGATACAAACCAATTTGAGTTACAGCTCCAAATTTGATTTCAGCTGAGTTCAAGACACACTGAATTGGCGTCCGCCCCAATCTATTCTGAGGTTTTCATGCTGGAATACACTTGCTAAGTGTTTGGATTGAGATGTGCCGTTTCCCGCAGATACTGGAGGTTGGGCAGAGCTAATTGAGATCAATCACGACGATAAGTTCGTTACAACGGAGCGTTTCGAGATTTCCCAACACATGAAGCGTTTGACATTGGGATCTATGACACCAAAAAGAAAGGACGTGGAGCGACGCCTTACATCTCCAATAATTAATACGTGCCTCGATACCAAAAACATCGCTTTTGAAAGGTAAGGTACGAAGGTTCTGGGAACAGATGAACACTTCGGGATGAGGGATGGTCCGACGTGCAGTAAAGACAAACTCTCATAATCCAACGTTGTTAAGATCAGTTTTAGAAAAAACAGGCTGAGGATTGGGTACAAGTCCAGCTGTGACACTTGTGGTCTTTGCTTTTCGCCAGAACCACCTCGGGATTCTGGGTGTGGAGGACAGAAAGGGCGGAAGGCGTCAATGGTTACGAAGCGAAGGTAAAGCCCGTTCTCCTCTACGTAGAGGCCTTACGGGGGACTGAAATGGGAGTGTGGTTTGCCTTTAGATCCTGGACGTTTCAGGTCTTAAACTTCCCATCGAGAGCGTTATTGTGTTGCCAGCAGAACTGGACAGGAGTGAGGAACGTGAAGGCTGCCGAGCTCGTGGGAGGGGTGGGTGGTGTCTGGGCAGGAATGTCCAGGGGCTCTGGGAGGATCAAAGCGTTTCAGGAGAAGAGAGGCGAAAGGTTCAGCACAGCTGCTAGAACTCCCTTCCAAAAACTGCAATTTAACTCATTCTTGGATGTTGTCATTCTTTCCGCTGTTTAAAAGACGAGGAACCCGCTGGTGAGGTGCCTTGAGCACGATCTAGTAACGGGGTTGCAAGGAAATCCCAGCCTCCTGCTGCCATGGGTTGCATCGTGAGTTCAAGTAATAAAAGGCTGCTGGTAAACTAAACACGTCACTTCAGCCGAGTATTTTTGAAGGTGGTTTTACAGCCTTGCTGTGTTCAGAATTAGTTAAGAATCACATGAATTAACTTCCCAGACTCAGAGGTCTGTGTTTACTCCAGGTTTGGGAACTTGTGCAATGAATTCCACTCAGTAATTTCATTTACCAGAAGAATAAATGCCACGTAGCTTTCTACTTTCATGTGAAAGCTTTTCCTGGTAAGACTGTTCAGTTGGACATGGGGCTCATTAGTGTTCCTGCAGGATTAAACTCCCACTGAATTTCCTTTGGAAGGTCTGACCAGGGATCTGTGTTTAGAAATAGCATTATCTAACTTTCCTTCCCTATTCTCTCTCAAAATCTCTGCCCACATGGGGATTCTTTCTAGAGATCTTGGAAATGCCCGTGTACTTTTGAGGCTGGGTCAGTTAGTTACAAATTATTATTATTAGTTCTGTCTTTAGATTTGTGCTCACAGTGTTTTACTAAAGAGAACTCTCTTTTTTTTTTTAACCTGTGACGCTTCGGGGGTTTTGTCCTTGTACCGTTTTTGTTTTTTAAAGGTGTACTTTGCAAACAATGTGAACGTGGTGACAAAGATCCGAACGGAACATCTAACAGAAGAGGAGAAGAAAAGATATAAAGGTAGTTTTCCTGTAGGATAACTGGGAGTAAGTAGAACCTTTTGTCTCTCTGGCACCTCCTCTGGGTGACTGCAGAGGAGCTGGGCCGATGGACAAGGGAAACTCTCTTGCTGACTTTGCCCTGGTTTATTTTCACGTTATGTATCTGAGGTAGCTCATTACTTGACTCCTAACCTACAAATGAGCCAGTATTTATCTCAGTGGTATGTGTAAGGAAGGAAGAGCCCTTCAAAACTGTTGAAAGTTTTAAAAAGCTCCACTTTTCCATGCTTTTTCCTCCTCTGGAACGTATTTGTGCCTTTACTTCCCTTTGGCCATGATTACAAGATGGATGTAGGCTTTGTTTTGCCTGGACTTCTTGTCTTGATTTGCTCCACTGATTTCTTCTAGTATTTAAACTACAGTAAAGGGCGACGTGGCAGTAACTTCGTATGGAAACCCTGCCTGTCTTTGGGCTACCACGGGGCTCAGAAGGAGAGGTTCTGTGATTAATAAAGCTGTCTGCTAATGACAGAAACCACTGGAAATCTTTCCCTCTGGTCTGTGTATCGTACCCGGTTTATATGGTCCGTTGTAGGGCTTGGGCTTGCCTGGTAAAGCTCCCAGGAGATGGGATTACAGGAGATGGGATTAAAGGAGATGGGAACGGCTTCCTTCGCCTGGGATCAGCAGCCTTGCTCGTTAGCTTGGTGTGTATGTAAATTTTACTGCTAAGTAATAGTAACAGATTGATTCGTTTTTCCCTCCTGTTACGTGAAGCTGACAGGAACCCCCTGGAATCATTTCTGGGAACCGTGGAGCACGAGTATGGTGCTCAGGTGAGTGTCTTTGGCGTGGAAACAGGTCACTGCGGCACAGAGATCTGTGCCAGGAGGAATTCTCATTTTGATATGGCTTTAGAAGCTCCTGCGCATCTGGACGTCCTTGAGAGCAGCAGGTGATGGCTTTGCCAACTGCTGGCTGTGCATCAGGAGAGTGTCGCAGATCTCACGTGGATCTAGGGAATTTTGTTTCAAATATGGAAGTTTTGCCTTTAATAAGGGATTTGGAACCTAGAAATGCTTGCGTGTGCATTTCTGGTTGGTTTCTGAAGTATTTCAGTAGATTTTTCCTGTCTCTAAAATGCTTGGAGATGTTTAACCTCAGTAGAAAGCAGTCTAAATGTGTGTGCTTGTGTTCACGCCTCTGTCGCTGGTGTCTAAAATACACAGTGAGCTACTCCACAAGAGGTACTTTAAAAGCCACTTGTCTATTTGTTCCGTACTTTTAGTTGTTTTTTTTTTCTCTCTTATAGAGTACGACCAAGACAACAGAGTATGCTGCAAGTAACAACCCCACTGCTATTACTCTGGAGGAATACTTTGACCCAGAATTCGATTTGAAAGGCAGAGACATAGGAAGGCCGAAGGAAGTCACCATTCGAACGCAGAAGTGAGAATTAAAATTGTAACTATTTTGTCCCTTCCTGGTCGGTCATCCAATCTCTGGAAACCATTTTCACAAACACCCAGTATGGCTTTTCCCCCAGCTTTCAAAATTAATCAAGAGAGAGATTTCCAAGTGTTCAGCTATAATCTGATTCTTCTTCCACTACCTCAAAGAAATCGTGTGGACTAGCGCTAACTTGTCCGTAACCTCCTGTGCTTTGCCTTTGGTCTGGCTGGGAATGAGGTTTGGTTTCTCGGAGCCCTAACCATTCAGACTCTGCGAAGCGCGTGAAGCGAGTCACGGCGCTGTGTCTTTGGCTTTGCATCTGTTCCTAAACTGTAAACTGAGGATGTTTTTATGCAACTTTCTCTTTCGAGATTTAAAGCGACCCTGTGGATGAGTGAAGAGTTTCCCTTGTCTCTGATGGAACAAGTCACTCCAATCATCGATCTGATGGCCAGAACCAGCGCTCACTTTGCCAGACTAAGGGATTTCATCACTCTGGAATTTCCGCCAGGATTTCCTGTCAAAATTGGTAATATTTAGCAATTTTCATTGTGGCAACATCTTCATTTCCATTCTTTCCATTGGATTTGCAGCGTATGTTTCCAGAAACCGTGCTAAGTTTTTTACTAGTCATCTCATTGCTACGTGAAAATGAAAACTCAGCCGTACGTTGTCTTGTACCTCTGGGGTCACTGAATGCAAATTCTGAGTGACCAGTGCAGAGGTACAATTTTACAGACAGCATCACTTCAGTACGAATGAGCTGTTGCTGGCCCTGTCCTCTTTGCTTCAATGCCTTGGATTTAGCAAATCTTACCGTAAAATAAGAGATCTTGAGAGGGAGTGAAAGTGACTGAGGGCAACTTCTTGGTGAAGTGAGTTACTATATGCTCTGTTATTATAGGATGCTGCTTGTGGAATACACTCGGTAAGGGTTTGCTGTGGCTGTAGGTGTGGGAGTGAATGAGAGCGTTGTGTGCTGACAGCAGTCTTGTCCTCTTCCTTGCAGAAATTCCCCTATTTCATGTGCTGAATGCCCGAATTACGTTTGAAAATGTCAATGCCTGCAGGACGGCTGACAAAGCATCGTCACAAGTGGCTGGAGGTGCACAGTGTGATTCAGGTGAGGAGTGGGGAGATGCAGTGGCCGCATCTTTTTAGGAATGACCTCAGAAGAGCCACTGCGGTATTTATCCTTTGCAACTGATGGGGGTTTTTGCCCCTCCGTCTGAATTCAGCCACCTCAGCGCTCTGCCTCACACTGGGTTTATTTGTATCCCTTGCCGGTATGCTAAAGAAAGACCCTGCGTTCTGTCTCCCTGCTGTGCTTGTTCCTTTCGACGCCTGTTGGTATATTCAGCCAGGTGGCTCATCTGAATTTTTGGAGTTAAATTAAATCCTCCCTAAACATTCATCAGAATTTCTTAAGTCACCGCTTGTAAAAATAGACTGTGCTGCGTTTGTAACTCTCTCTGCCTCCCGCAGGTGCTAATTTCGAGGTTGACCAGTCAGTGTTTGAAATCCCCAAATCCTACCACGTCCAAGATGACGGCAGGAACATACACGTGCTGGACGAGGATAACGAGATCATGCAGTTCGCGATTCAGCAGAGCCTGCTGGAATCCGGTGGGAATAAGGTAGGTGTGCTGTGATCTGCGCAGTGGCAGCTGCGTCTCGGAATGAAACGGCAGGAGGACCTGGTTTTCTAAGAACCTCAGAAGAGAAAAATACAGTCAAGTATTTCAAAATAGGAATAAGAGTGATTTAAGAGTTCCCTTTCAGCGAGTCGCTCTGCAGGTGGGTTAACTGCTCTGAATTATCTGTCTCCCCGTTTCTAGGGCGTGGGGGCACATTCCAATGGAGCAGTTGCATATTCGCAGGATTTCAATATACAGTACCAGAGGTAACTCATTTTTTTCATATCAAACCACGCAATGAGAGAGCGAAAACGCTGCCAACAGCAGCGTGAAGCAATCGCCCAATTTTTTAGCATATGTAGGTAGCAGATGCACAGAACTCAACATCTCTCTTCTTGACCTTCTTCTAACTTCTCCTTCTCCAAGAAACAAGGACTCTAAACTGGGCCTCCCTGGCTTATCTAGCAGAGCTCTTTAGCTCAGCTGTGGGACTGGTCTGCGCCCATAACGTTCTCTGTCCTTCTGTCCTGCTCTTAAAACTCTGCATTTGGTCCCTCTGGGTTGAACGTTTGTTTCTTGGATGCTGCACACTTCAGGGTAGCTCTTCCTTCTTTTCAAAATTGTTATGTAATCCTTAAAAGCTTAGCCACGTGTATTTAATGGACCCTTTAGAATGTGCTCCGATACCTGTGGGGTCTTCCTGACATTAAGTGCAAAGCAATCTTTGTGCACAGAGAGCCGCGTCCTCCTGGTTCTTCTGTACATGTAAAACCGCGTTTCCTTTAAACTAGGGGAGAATGCTTTTAGAAAGCCATTGAAACTGGAACTGTTGGTGTGTATGAAAGGTTCTGAGGAACCTTTACAGAGCAGGGGTTTGCGCTGAGAAGTTTTACGGATGTTTGAGCTCCCGCTCTCTTACCCTGGAAACTGCTTTCTGCCCTCTGGGTGGGGATTTTCAGGATTGCAGTTAGAAAACAGTTACTAGGGAGGATGACTGCGGGAAACGGGACATGGGCTTTGTCTCTCTTGCTTCTTCAAGTCCTTTTTCTCCTTCAGGGCGCTGCAGGAGAGTTATCTCACAAGCTCGGGTACCTCCCACTGCAGCACGCCGAGTGAACCTTCCAGCTTTGAAAAAGACCTGCAGCTCGCCATGGAGTTGTCTGTCCGGGAGCAGGAGGAGCGGGAGAAGCAGCGTCGTGAAGAGGAAGATGCAGAGCTTCAGCAAGCTTTACAGCTCTCTCTGGTGGAAAAATAACTCCGGAGCCATCTCCTGAAATGAGGATGACCAAACCTGCGTCAAGCTGAAGGCTCTCGGAGCTGTCAGCCTGAAGACCACTCCTGGATCGCTTAAGTAAACATTTCACCTGCCTTCTAAGTTACCATCATCAGCTACGAAAAGCTGATTAATTTTTGTTTGAGGGAGTTTCAGATCACGGGACTCTGCGTTTGGCTCCCCGACCACACGGTCTTAGCTTGGAAGGAAAAGTTTTTATCGAAACGTGTTTATTGAAGAGCAGATGGAAATTTTGCTTAGCATCAGGATATAGGATTGCAGTGAAGCTCGGAAACCTGATTTAGGGGGAGCTCAGGAGGGAACCTTCATTACTTACCAAAGAAATAACTCATCTGCTTAGTCATTTCTGAATAATTCCAAGCCATTGTCTGCTTC
Organism: Todus mexicanus; assembly: GCA_013389965.1. Classification (NCBI taxonomy): domain Eukaryota; kingdom Metazoa; phylum Chordata; class Aves; order Coraciiformes; family Todidae; genus Todus; species Todus mexicanus. The sequence goes on from WEIS01090392.1 coordinate 10,216, forward strand.
TTCCAGTCGTCACACGGCAGAGTATCTCTCTGCATACACACACGCGGCCGTTCTCCACGCTGGCAGGACCACGCTGACAGATGTTTTCAGTTGGTCCTGTTCGTATGTTATTATCTCTTCTCTACTTACTGAGATTTTTAGGACGTGCTCCTGCTTAAGAGGGATAATTTTATACTTGAACAGCTCATCCAAGCTCCAGATTAAACCAGGGCTTTCTGAAAAAGGACAAAAACAAGCAGCCAGTAAAATTTTAGATCCTAAAATGGGACCATCTGTCCAGGGAAGCAGCAGTTTCCGCAGTGATTCCAAACCAGCTCGTTCCTGTAGCCAGAGGGCAGCAAGGAAGCAGGCGGCAGCTACAGGTGCTCCTTGGCGCTCGCAGGGTGCGTGCCTGGGCCCTTGGCGCTGCATTCCTACAGAAACAAAAATCAGGGGAAATTTTCACGTGTGCTTATCGGAAGGTAAGTTTTATTTCTGTCATCCGAAAAGGGAAACGTGTGTTGCTTTTTAAAATCCAAATGCTCATCCTTCATGTGAATACATCTATTTTTTTACCTGAATATTTTTATTGATTTTTAAACCAAGCCGATGTGACTCGACTCGTGAAAAGCGGTATCGTAGCGACTCGCAGGTCTGTTTTAACTCGCTTTTCCTCAGGTCTTTCCTCGTACGATGTAGTTGTAGCTGTTTTGTCTGCACTTCTGTCGGTGTTTACAGCACTTACACTGTGACTCTCAAGTGCACTCCACGAGTACACGCTGTACCCCGCCGGGAGAGCCTTACAGCGGTTAAACGTCAGCAATACCCCCGGCTCCGGCCCGCAGAAGCGCGTGGAGCCCGGGGAGCATACGGCCCGAGCTTGCAGCCTCACCCTGCCCGGGTTCCTGGGGCAGACCGACTATTAACCAGTATAAAAATCACTAGAATACAGACTTGCCATAACCAGCGAGGTGGTTGGGAGCTTGGAGCCCTGTTTTAAACCAATAATCCATTGTTTTACGTAGCACATCATGATTAAAATTCCGTCAGTGTACGCTAGAGCTGGTATGTCTGCGCCGTTCCTGCTCCCGACCCCGCTTGCGCCCCAAAACAGCTGCTTTGGCGTTCGCAGGAGCCAGACCTCCTCGTGTGGTGGCAGCAGTTGGTGTTGGAATCGCAGCTTTCTTTGAGAAGGGGATTAACTGTGACTGTCGCAGCTGAAAAAGAAGGGAATGGGCCTTGCTAGGAGCTCCTGCCAGAGCTGTGAGGCGGAGCGTGAAGCGGTGGGGTTCTTCTCTGGTGGAAATAAAAGAGTGGTGTGGCCTTCATGAACCATCCGGCTGCTGGCGCTTTTGTCTGTTGAGCGTTTCAAAGGGGAGGGGAAATACCTTTCTTTCAAGCTGACTCGTTCTCTGGTTTTTATATTAGAATCATAGAAGGGTTTGGGTTGGAGGGGACCTTAAAGATCAGCTTGTTTCACCAGGTTGCTCCGAGCCCCGTCCAACCTGGATTTGAACACACCCAGGGATGGAGCAGCCACAGCTTCCCTGGGGGGCCTGGGCCAGGGTCTCTCCACCCTCAGAGTGAAAAATTTCCTCCTAATTTCTAGTCTCAGTCTCCCCTCTGCCACGCTGAAGCCATCACCCCCCGTCCTGTCACTACAAGCTGTTGTAAAAAGTCCCTCCCCAGCTTTTCCCACATTGTAACCTGACCAGTGAGTAGTTTCAGTTCCAGTTTTGTTATGTTCCTGCTTCCTAGGAAAACATTTGTTTTGTATGAGAGAGGGGAGATGAGTTGAGGTTGTCACAGGGTGTGTTTAATATTGCCCTGACTGAGCCCAGTCCTGCTTCTCTGCCCAAGGAAGCCCGAGGCTCCGAGAGCAGCAGCAGCTGCCGAGTTACCAACACCTGCAGCTTGGTCTAGAGCTGTGACAAGCATTTAAATGCCGCAATTCACAGTTCTTTAAGCTGACGCTGCTTCCACAGCGTCCGTGCTGGTTGTAGCTGTTCCCAGGGATGTCATTTTTTCTGCTTTGGGGCCGCCGTTTCAAAGTACAACGATAATTGACGAGGTGCTTCATTTGAAATCCTTCCTACGCTGCTCTGGGTGACTTGCTTCGAGAGCCTTCCTCCCGGAGTCCACTGAACTTCCCCTGCTCACGTGTGCAGTGGCCGGTGACGGCTCTGGGCGAGCTTTCGCTTTCAGTTCACCCAGCAGCCACCCACAGGAACGGCGGCTTCGCCCAGCTGCCGCCCTGCCCCTGCTCCACCGGCCGGTTAGTACCCAACAGAGCAGCTGCGAGTAAACAAGAGAGCCCTGGGTTGTTTACTGAGCGTTTTATTTGTACAAAGAGACCTCGCAGGGAGTGAAGAAGGAACGCAAACAAGAACGCGGAGCTGCAGCTGCAGATCGCCCGGACCAGCACCCAGCTGCAGGCCAAGCTTTGCACTGGGTGAAGGACTGAAAAAAATCGGCGATACGGGACAAGGAGATCAAAAAAATATCGACAGAAGAGCACGACCTTCCCTCCTCACTCATATTTCACTCGGATCAGTGACTGGAGCTGGCCTAGGCCAGGCTCCTGCTGCCAGATCACCAGCAGAAGCTGCCACGAGTGCTCAGAGTCCGTGCAGCGCAGGGTTTGAGAGAACAGCACAAGAGCATTGCTCTGGAAGTTGAGTTTTGAAACACCAAATAAATTACCAGCCCAAACACCCCTATGTTAAATACCGAAGGAATAATGACTAAGCAAAATCCAGTTCCCACTCACAGCAGTGCAAACCAAGACAGCAGCATCCACACGCAAGGGGGATTTCAGTGTAAACACAGCAGGTTTCTTACTGGAAATGCAGAGAACGGCTCCGTCCGGAGCTGGGATGCCAGGAACACCCCGAGAGCTCAGCCCAGCAGTGGCAGGACTTCTGAAAGCTCCATTTCCAGGAGGACAGGGACCTGCTGGGAGCACAAACCCACCTGGAACCCTCACCCACGTCCCAGTTTGTAACCGGCTCAGCACGACTATTTCAGCGCAAGGCTGCGGGTGGGTATTTAGCCAAGAGTTAAAGCAAATCACCTCAGGAGCGACAAACCCATCCCTGAGCAGCTACACCAGGATTTGCCCGGGTGTTTCTGCTCAGACAAGTGGGTCCCAGCCCTGCGCACACGGCTGCCTTCGGCTGCTGAGCTTTGGCCTTCAGATTATTTTTGAAGGCTGCGCTGCAGACCCTCCAGACTCGGCATTTGTGTGAGGAACCAAAATAATCAGAAAGCAAAACGAGACATGGGGTAACCAAGTGTGTGGGCCTGTGATGTGAAGTCTGGCTGTGTTCTCGTGCTGCCTGCGAGGCTCAGTTCCCAGATCACCAACTGAAGCGGGTGCCGTGGCCGATGGTGCTCCGGCAGCCTCCGGATGCTCCAGGGATGCTGGAGCTCCTCGCGCCAGCCCAGCCTCGCTGCGGGTTGGGAGGAGCTGCGGTGCTGCCGACCCCGCTCAGACCCAGCCGGGGCTGCTGCGGAAGCGCTGCAGGGACAGTCACTGCCGAGGACCGCGGTGTGATTTCCAGCACCCAGCTCCGCCGTCGTCGAAAGCGATGTCCTGCCGGGGCCGCGTGGGCGTGGAGCGGCGCTCACGATGTCGGGGCATGGCCGGTGGTGGTGGTGGGATGGCTGCGGCCAGGCGGGAGAACCGGGAGCGCTTCCCCACGCCGGGTCTCACTCTGCTACCGCCGGCGGAGCGGCTTGTAGACGCAGATGGCCATGAGGATGATGGTGAGGAGCAGCGCGCTGAGGATGCTGCCCAGGAGCACTACAGGTGAGGGAGGCACGTTAGAATCAGGGAATCTTTCATGTTGGAAAAGCCCCTTGGGATCNTGCAGGGGTGCAATCGCAGGAGGACAATCCCAGGGGAATAATCCCAAGGGAATAATCCCAGGGGCACAATCCCCTCCCTCCTCCCGCTGCTCACCCCATCGCCGCGCCAAGCCGGGCGGCATTGCCCTCCTTGCCGGCTCCTGTGCAGCCGCAGCAGCAGCGCAGCCCCTCGCAGCCCCCTCCCCTTTGAGCAAACACCTTCTTTCACCGTGCGAAGCGGTGCCAAGGGAGCAGAGCAGGGCTGCTGGAGCCGGCGCTTACCCAGGTTCTGTTTCTGCAGCACCGCGTAGGGCCGGCCCCGCTCCGCAGCGCCCGGGCTCAGCAGCGCCAGCGCCGCCAGCGCCCAGCCCCGCACGGCCCCCGGAGCCATGGGGGGGACACGGACACAGCGACGGACACAGACACACCGACACACCCGCAGCGGCCCCGGCTTTGTGCTCCCGGCCCGGCCCTTCCTGTTCCTGCCGCCCCGCCCCGGGCAGGACCCGCCCCGGCCCCGGCCNTGTGCTCCCCGCTCTGTTCAGCATCACCCCGGGGGGCTGGGAGGGGACCACGGGGGGCTGAGCTGCCAGCCCGGAGCTGCCGCTTGGGCCCCTCCGTGGTGACCCCGCTGGGAAGTGTTTAACGGGCCCAGTGGCTGCTGAGAACTGGGGGGCTGCGCTGGGAGGGGGGTGACAGCGCTGGGAGGCCGAGGCAGGCGGCAGGGGCTGGTCCACAGCAGCGCCAGGGCCGCTCCATCCTGCCCCCGGTAGGTGATTTTAAAACTAAGGGGTTTTCTTCTGCTGCTTCACAGGGGCAGAGGCAGGAGGGGCGGCAGGAGGGACCCACCCACTGGGCTTTTGCTCCAGAGCCANCTGGGCTTTTGCTCCAGAGCCAGGTACAGCGGCAGCTCCCTCGCCTCCCCCAGCCCAGGCCCCGCGATGCTCCACGAACGCAGCACGGTGAGCTCCGGCTCCTCTCCCTTGTCTGGTCTCCTAAATCAGCTTTATTTCCACGTCACTCGCAGCAGGGCTACAGCACGCACCGCTCGCACCCGGCGCAGCTGCGCAGCAGGCTCGGCAGCATCTCCGCGCACGACGGCGCCTTCGCGGCTGGAGCCATCCGAGAGCAAACCCTCTGCCGCCGTCCTCCCAGGGAGTTGGGGTTCCCCTCTGTCCTCCCAGGGAGTTGGGGTTCACCTCTCTCCTCCCCGGGAGTTGGGGGTTCACCTCCAAACCGGAGGAGTTTGGCCCTGGATGAGTTTTCCTGCCGATGGTGGGCACAGGCACGTGCTGGTGGTGCCGCTTTCGCCGAGATGCTTGGACACATCGAGAGCCGGTGAGCGGGGAGCTGCCGCCGGCACGTGCAGCCGGCCGCGGAGACGCGAGGGGCCGGTCGCTGTGAGGAAGGTGACAGCAGCTCCTCTTCTGCCGGCCCCGCAGCTCCGTGGGGCAGGAGCAGGGAGCCGGAGCAGTCTCTGCGTGCGCTGCGTGTGCCGGTGGCTTACAGGACAGGAGACATGGACACCGCCTCTGCTCGGGGGTCTCGTGTGGTTTTCTCCGGGCGAATGCAGACGGCCAGGCGCTGCGGCGTGGAAGCAGGGACAGAGAAAAGCCAAATGGGGTTTGCTTCCTGCTCCAGGGCCTGGTGCCACCAGCAGGGCTGCCGAAGGACGTGCTGAAGCCACCCCCGCTGCTCCTCACCTCCTTGAGGGACCCCGGCGTCCAGACGAGCCTGTACACCATGTAGAAGGGGATGCAGATGAAGGACGATGCTCCTATGAGGTACCCCACCAGGATGCTCCACTTGGGGTACTGGTAGTCGAAAAGCGTCAGGGGCGGCTGGTCCAGGAGGGAGCTGATGACGATGAACTGGAACGAAGGAAGTGGAGATGGCTGGGGAGGGCTGCTCATGAGCACGGCGTGTCCTGCTGCCCGTCACCAGCAGCACAGGCTGCGGCAGGGCTGCAGAGCCCACAGAACCTCCCCCCCGCACACACATGGGCGGCCAAACTAGCTCTGCCAGGCCGGCTGCGCAGCCCCAGCCCCAGCCCTGCCGGCTCCAATGGCGAGCGGGTGAGCTGGGACATCTCCCAGCCCCAGAAGCGACGCAGCTCATCCTGCAGGTGAACACCGGCCCTGTCCCGCTGCCACCGCTGCTTTCCTAACCGGGACCTCGCTGTGACGATTCCCAGCTGTGGGCTGGGGGATCTTCATCTACCAAACGCCGCCGAGACGCTGGCCTGCGTCTGACAGGGACTCCTTTGCTGCCTGCTTTGATTGCGCTACTTCCCTCTTAATAACCTGGGCAAAGCGCTCAGCGCCGTAATTAATCCTCACAAGGCTCTTCTCCGGCAGCTCCGGCGCGGGGAGACCCCTCAGCCCCTGCGGCCGGCAGCCTTTGAAGTGCCGGGGGAGCCGGCGATTCAAAGGGGATGGGGACGGATCCAGCCCGGCGCACAGCACCGCGGTGCCGACGGAGACACGGCTGTGGGTGACCGCGCCGGTGTGAGCACCGAATGAATGCTGTGGATCGGGAGGATGAAGCGAGGCTGCGCTTGCCCCAGTGTGAGCAGCCAGCTTTGCCCTGGAGCTGCAGAGGAGGCTGGAACGTCAACGTCCAGCTCCCTTCCTTGGGGCAAGCCACAGCCCGAGGGGCCACGGGCAGCTGGGCACTGAGGGTGGCCGGAGCAGCAGCGTGGGGATGGCACCAGGTCCTGCAGCCCCGGCCAGGACCCTGGGCCACCCTCCCGGCCGCTCGTTCTCCTCATGCGAGCAGGAGGGGAGCGATGAGCAGCGCAGGCACCCCGGGAGCTGGGCGGCAGCAGCAGCCGGTGAGGGAAGGGGCGGGTGGTGACCCAGCCTTTAGCTGGGGCTGTGGATACTCACGGCCAGCAAGGCAGGGCTGACGCCAGCCCAGCACACCTTCCAGAACATGCCCGGGGTGAAGCCCAGCATGGCCTTCACGTCGTGGGAGAACCTCTGGATCCCTGCCGGAGGAGAGAGAGGAGCGTCACAGCCTGGAGACCCACGGAGGACATGGGTAGAGGGACGTGGCCGCTCCACCCTCTGTGCCCCAGCCCAGCCCTGCCAGGACTCACACGGTGCTTCTTCCCCAGCCCCCTGCCAGGCACAGCCCCGCGGAGCGCAGCTGCCCCCAGGATGTTCTCCATGGCAGAGGCAGCTTCTTACCGTAAAACCAGGAGACGGCGATCGTCTCCAGCAGCACCACTGCCAGGATGGAGCAGCCAGCACCGAACTCCTCCAGCAGCTTCACCACGTAGGCTCCTCCCTGGAAGAGCAGCGGGGCCGGGCAGCAGGTCTTGGCACAGGGCACTGCTGGAGATCCCAGCGGGTGTGTGGTGGGGACGGGAGCGGCGCGGCGCCCGGGGGTACTCACGTAGGTGAGGGTGCTCAGGGAGCCCAGGAAACAGATCGTGATGAGGCCGAGAACGAAGAGCTCCCGTCGCCCGGCCAGGACCTGCGGGTACTCGTCCATCACGGCCGTGATCACGGCCTCCAAGCCCCCGAACTGCGGAGGAAACGCCAGCGTGGGGCGGGGGAATGAGATGTGGGGACAGTCCCGCTCTCGGAGAAAACCAAAGTGCTCCCTCCATGCCCGTGGTGGGAGTTCCCCTCCCCACCCCGCTGTTCCCGGTGGGATGCACTGGGAGCTCCGTACCGTGCTGTCCAGCCCCAGCGTGATCATCATCAGGAAGAATATGATGGCGAAGAAGGTGGATCCCACCATGTTGGCGATGGCTTCGGGGTAGGTGATGAAAAGGAGGCTCGGCCCTAGGAGGGGACACTGGTTGGTTTGCTGTTCCCTGGCTGCTCTGGCACCGCCCTGGGTGCCGGCAGCGCTGGGAACGTGCGTGGGGAAGGTGTCCCAAAGCCGGAATGGCTGAGCCTGGCCCCGGCTGAGATCCAGGGGCTGGACACCTCTCTGCCTCCTGCTCCTGGGGAGCACAAGCCCCTGCAGCCTGGTCCAGCTGTCACCGCAGCCCCCTCAGCCACGACGGGCACACAGAGCCCGGGGGCAGCTGGGCACCGCGGGGCCAGTTGTGCTGGAGGGAGGCGAACCTTTATCTCTGGCGACATCCTCCACCTCCACGTCCCTCATCTCAGCCATGTAGCCCAGCACGGTGAAGATGACGAAGCCCGAGAGGAAGCTGGTGAGGCAGTTCACTGCGCTGGTGACCAGCGCGTCCCTGGAAAGCAGAAAGCAGGGAGATGTGTCCTGTGGCAGAACCGTAGGATCACAGACCAGTTTGGGTGGGAAGGAGCTTTCAAGGTCATTTGGTCCAACCCCCCAGCAGGGAGCAGGGCCATCTGCACCTAGAGCAGGTTGCTCAGAGCCCCCAACAACCTCCCCTGCAATGGGGACAGGGATGGGGCAGCCACCACCTCTCGGGCAACCTGGGCCAGGCTCTCCCCACCCTCAGCATCAATATTTTCTCCCTTAGATCTCGAAGCCCTGCTCCAGTTCAGCTGCCCCAGTTGCCGGCACCCCTGCCAGTTCCCTGTCCTGGTCCCACCCACCAAAACCATCACTGAGCCAGGGAAGGACGCTCAGCCCGTGGCCACGGGGTGCAGGAGCTGCCGGGACGTGGCTCGGCTGCAGTCCCCGTGCCCGCGTGGCTCTGGTCGCTCACCGGTAGCAGTTGTTGTGGAACCGGTTGTAACTGGCCAGAGCAAGGAGGACACCGAATCCAGGCCCCAAGGAGAAGAAGATCTGGGCGGCGGCATCAACCCAAACCTGGCATGAGAAGGAACAGGCAAGCTGGAGAGCGGGCAGGGGGTTGCCAGGGCTGGGATGGGGCTGGGAGGTGCCCCACGGCGTGCCCACCCCATGGCACAGGGATGGGGTCCCTGTTGGCACGTGCTGCCCAACCTCCTCTCATCTGCCCCGTCCCCCCGAGCTGTGCCGGGAGCAGGGGAGCTGCCGAGGGACGGAGGGAGCTCGTTCCCACCTCGGGGTCCTGCAGCAGCACAATTAAGCAACAATATCTGTGCCTCTCCTTGCCTGGAGTGGGGCTGTGGGTGAGGGGAGCCCCAAGTGGTGCCCGGGCAGGTTTGGCGCTGGCAGCGCAGCCCTCATTACCTTTCATGAGAATTCTCAAGCGCTGCCTGTTAATTACCCAGGCGCAGCCTATTGTCAGGCCGGGGCGAGAACACGGCGCGAACAAAACGCGGCGGCAATGAGATGGGTGATTCAATTATAGATTTACATTTCCAAGAGCCCGTCCAGGGCGTCCTGTTTGTGCAGGAACAGGGGCCCTGCCGCAGAGCCGTGGGCTGGAGGTGGGTGTGCTCCCCGGGGAGGGGGGCTGGGCGCTGCCATCCCTGGGGTAGGGGCCAGCCGGAGCTGGGGTGGCGCATCCCACCGCGCACTCACCGCGGTGCTCAGGAGCTTGCCCCAGTCTGGGCGCAGGTAGAAGAGGACTCCTCTCCAGGCCCCGGGCAGGGTGGCCCCACGGACCAGCAGGATGAGGAGGACAACGTAGGGCAGGGTGGCCGTGACCCACACCACCTGCGGAGAGGCGGCCGTCAGCCCCCGGCACTGCCAGAGCTGCTGTGGCGAGCACCCAAACCACCCGTGGTGGGCACAACCAGCTCGCCCGTGGCTGCCTGGGGTGGTCAAGGGGTGCGGGAGGAGACAATATCCCGTCTTTAAGCAAGACCCCACCAGGGCTTGGTCCCTGGGCTTGGTCCCAGGGCTCTGGCACGCCCGTGCCCTGGCAGGGCTGGTGCTGGAGCCCCGTTTCTTACCTTCCCGGAGGTTTTCACCCCTTTCCACAGGCTGAAGTAGACGATGGTGAAGATGAGGAAGAGGCAGAGGAGCAGCTGCCAGCGGATTCCCCCCACATCGTACAGACCCGCTGATTTCTGGATCTCCAGGACCTTCCTCCTGCAGGCAGGGATGCGGGGAGGGCATCTCAGGGACCCGAGTGCCTCCACGGGAGCGTGCCCCAACTTACACGTGCATCCTCCACATACGTGCACTTACGTGTAAAACTCTTCTGCGGGAGACCTGGAGAAGTTGGTCCAGGTCACGTTGCTCCTCCCGAAGTAGTTGGTGCAGTTGGGCGTGTTCCAGGGGTTGTCGCAGCTCGCCCAGGGCAGGGTGCCCGAGAAGGACGAGTAGAAGTAGTAGAGAGCCCAGGCGATGATGGTGTTGTAGTAGAAGGAGACGTAGAGGCCGATGATGCAGATGGCAAAGCCGATGCCTGGGGAGAGAGGGGGTCGGAGCCCCGCACTTGTGCTGGTCCAGCCCTCACACCGTCCTGTGGCCGTGGGGACCGGCACTGTACCGCTCCCACCGACCCTGCACGGCCCCGAGTGCGCGGCGGTGGCCTGGGGCCGGGGCTCTCTTACCTTTAAAGATGGGGCAGATGCGCTTCCAGATGGGGATGGCACCCGTCCTGTGGAACTGCCCCAGCGCCAGCTCCATGTAGAAGAGGGGAACCCCCCCGAAAACAGCCATCAGCGTGTACGGGATGAGGAAGGCTCCTGCGGGGTGAAGAGCAGAGCGGTGGTGACCACTGCAGCCCCGCGCCGGGCGGCTGCGGCTGGAGGAGCACCAGAGCCGTCCCTCCCCGCGCCGCAGGGACAGGTCACGGAGCGGCGTGTCTGGGTTTGGGGGGTGTTTGTGGAGCTGCTTTGCAAATTCTCTTGTTCAGAGGTTCTCACGGGCGTGAAGATCCCGCTCGGTGCCTCGGCTTCCCAGGCTGCTGGGTCAGTCCCTGCTGCTGTCCCAGCCCTCAGCGGGGAGGGATCGTTTGGCCAAGAGCACCAGAACCCATCGGGGTGCAGGGGATGGGGCACAAGCACCTCTCAGGTCTGGGAGAGGTTTGGAGAGGATCCCCCTGCACACGCAGCCACCCCAAGCCAGGAGTAATTAACGCTGTGATCTGCATTATTCATCACGCTGTCGTCTGTAGCGGGGCTGCGCGGGTACCCCACGGAGCGTTCGGAACTGGAGCTGCTCTCCGCGCTCGGCAGAACAGCCCTGGTGGGACTAGTTAATTTAACCCCCACGGCTCCTGGCTCCACGTGCTCCACCCTCAAACCCGCGGGGGCAGAAACATCTTCTGGGGTAAAAACCCTTCCAGAAGCATCTCCAGCGGAGGGGTGAGCGCTCCCCCGGCCCGGCTCTGCGCTCCCGCTCCGCAGGGGCTGCGGACGCCTGTCCCAGGAGCCGCTGTCTGAACTCCTCACCCTCCTGCGCGTGTGTGGCGGGGCGAGGCGAGGGAAGCATCTGCCTGAGCCGCAGCCACGAAGAGGGGCTGAAGTTTGCTCCTGGTCCCCCAGGAGTAAACCACAAATAACTGAGCTTCACTCTGGGCACCTGGGAGCCGCGTTTTAGCCTTGAGTGTGGTACTAATTATCTCTCCTCGTTCTCCCAAGCAGCGGAGGACGCTGCCCGCGCGCCGGCGTCGGCAATTAAATCCACCGCGCTTCTGCAAACAGCACAAATTTTTCTTTCCTCGTTTTTAATTCCTGTGCAAAGGGTGGGGTTTTTTTTTTTTTGTGGTTTGTGGTTGTTTTTTTTCTTCCCGCCCTGCCCCATTTAATGCAATTTCTTTAGATGTCATTTACTCCGGGATTTTCTCCTTTACGGAGCTTTCGTATCTTATCTTTCTGTTGGTGGCTCAGAGGGTGGAACACTCAGAGCTCTGTCCCGGGGAGCCAGGGCTGTTCCGTAGGGTCCGGCACAGCGGCTGGGATGCCGGCGAGGATTATTCTAAAACACGAGCTGTCAGAAAGGGCTACCCTCACCAAGTCACGAGAGCATCAAGGGTACGAACCTCCCGCCCTAAATTTGCAGATTCTTGACCCTTCTGTGCAGTTTGGACCCCGCTAGTTCTCTCTAGGTGATCCTGGCACTGCTAAGGCACCTCAAACCACGCCAGCCAGGGAGGGAACGACACCGGGGAAGGGTGAATGGAGAAGGACTTGGAATGATTTTTCAATGAAGAAAGACACAAAACAGGAAAGGGACAGGTCAGGAGAAGCTGGGTCAGTCTCTGAACCGCCCTGACCAGAGAGGAGCAGCTACAGACAAAGACAGACAAGAAACAGCGAGGTTTTTTCAGCGCTGGAAAGATGAAAAACTGATTCCTTTTCTCCAAAAGAAGAGTGAAACGATCCCAGCGCTGTCCTTACCCCCTCCGTTTTGGTAGCAGATGTAAGGGAAGCGCCAGACGTTGCCCAGATCGACAGCGAATCCGACGACCGAGAGGAGGAAATCCATTTTTTTGCTCCACTTGTCCCTCGGGTGGGTTTGTGGCCCCAGGGGCGCGGGGCTGGCCGGGGGAGCCGGGCAGGGCCGGGGAGGGCTGGCGGCGGGCACCGGGCAAGGCTGCTCTGCCATCCTGCCGCCCTGGCGAATCCTGCAGGATTCAGGCTGAGGAACTTGGGGATGGGAAGGATTTTTCTGTTGCTGATGACAGAACCGAGGAGGGGAGGGTCAGGCTGACTGCGCTTCCCCACCTCCCGCTGGAAACCCACAGCACCGAGAGCAGCCGGCGCAGAAACCCATCCTCCGATCAAAGGCAGGAGGGGCGAGAGCAGTTCCCGGAGCGCAGGGACCAGCCTCGCCGCGCGGGTTTCTGTCCCCTCTGCTCCTCCTTGGGTCTGCAGAGCTTGGGGTTGGGGTGAGGTCGGTGAAACGGAACCGTATTTGCACACAGAGGAGACGCTCCCCCCTCCCAAGGAACAGTGATTCCTTCCTCCTTGGTGTACTTTGCGATTACCGCTCTGCCAGTGACGACCCCAGACCCACCAAAGGCAGATGATGTTGGCTCACTCTTGCAGGGGAAGGTCTGTGGAGCGAGCGGGGCATGGAAATGTTCCCCGGCAGGAAAGCAAATGCAAGGCATGACCTTGACTGGTGCTGACCATGAGCCCACCAGACCTTCGTGGGCTGGGGACATCTCTGTGCCGGCAGGAGCCGGCGCCACTCACGCGGAGCTGCCAAGTTTGAGCCATCCTGCCTGGCCCCGGCTGTCCTCACGGACTCACCAGGTCTTTCCGTAGCATCGGGGCGCGAATTGTTGCAGATAAGCCACTTGGAATAACTTTTGCAGCCAGGGTGTGGTCAGGGAGGGGCTGGCAGGGTACCAGAAGCCATCGCTCTCTTCAGTTTGACACTTTAACAGCAAATTTTATTGCTAAGGAAATGTTCTGTGCAGGTTTGCAGCCTGGAGATGGTCCCTGTGACTCGGCCCTGGGTGCGACACAGGGGCTGGTGCTGAGCGAGCCCTTGTCCAGGGCCACCCAGTGCTCCCAGAGCTCCAGCACCGGCTTTTCCAAGCACCCTCATCTGTAATTAAAAGAAACTACAGAAGAGATCAAACCGGGAGCTGCGGTTCTCGAGGCCACGGTGAGCAGGTTGCTGTGACGACGTGACGCAGCCGCGCAGTGTCTGCCCGGCACGGGAAACCTCTGGACACTGTTAATCCTTCAGACACACTCATGGACACCTGGCAGAAAAGTCCAGTTAAAAACACACATTTATTTTCTTTGGTGTGTCTCGCCATGGCTGTTGGACCGGGGCTGCTCGAGCGGGTGATGCTGGTCCCTGGGTGGACATCTCAGTTGTGGCCAGGCTGGCAGGACAGGCTGTGCCTTGGTGGCTTTAGTCCTGCTGTGGTGGCACAGTCACCCCAGGCTGGGGACATCACCCCACCAGCTCCTCGCCTGCATAGGGTGACCCTGCAAATGGGATTATTTTCTCCGGCTGTCCTTGCCCTCCTGTGTTTGGTTGTATCCCCAACACCTCGCTGTGTGTCCCCAACACCTCGCCGTGTATCCCCAGCTCTTCCCTGACCCTTTGGGGGTCCCCAGCACTGGGTGATCAAACTGGGGTGCCCATCCCCGAGCTGTGGGCAGCAATGGAGTGACCGGCGGTGGGTCTGCTCCTGCCACACCCCTGCAGTCGGTCCCTGCGCAGGACGGGCTGTGCCCAGCGCAGCTTCTGCCCCTCTGCTGGGGGAACACGAAATTGTTGTTCTCTTTAACACCTCTCCTGTTAAAATCTCGCGCAACGATTTTCTGTCGGTGGCTTTCCAAGGAATGACTGGTAACAGCTCCCTGCAAATGCTTTTCTCCGAGCGCAGGGGGTTGGTTGGAGGGGGTCAGGGTGATCTCACGCTGGAGGTTGGGGGGTCCCAGGCAGACCCCCCGCTCTGTGAGCCCGGGTGCACATGGCCCTGCCAGGCTCTGCCGTGAAGCTCAGCCCCGAACCGAGGCCCGGCACAGAGGTGAGGGACCATTAATCTCCTGCGGGTTTAGAGGGGATTTGTGTCACTCCTGGGGCCTTGCAAAGCCGCGAATTTCGGTCGCAGCGCTTAGAACGCGGCTGTGGGCGCAGAGCCGGCGGAGGGGCTGCCGCTGCCCAGGCTTTTCTGTCGTCCCTCTCTTAGGGATGAAGGTGAGAAATCCTCTTTGCCGGCGCGATCTGTCTGAGGAGCCTGCTGGGGGGGAACAAGGTTTAATCCCCCCAGCCGAGGACGATCTTAAGGGTATAAGTGACAGAATGGAGGCAGCAGGTGCCATAGCAACTGTAAAAAACCTAACAGCTCTTCCTCTGCTGCTGACCCGTCCCTTCCCTGGGTGCTTCCCGTGGCTCGGTGTGCCCGGCAGGGAGACCCTCCCGCGCCCCGTCCTGCTCCTTGCTTGGGCTGCCTCAGCAGAGGGGCTCAGAGTCAGTCCCACCAGTGCTGGGGGGTGTCAGAGGTGCCCTGAGGTGCCCTGTGGGGAGCAGGGACCCTCCAGCATCCCCCATGTGGGGTGCTGGGCTGAGAGCCCTTCCTGAGGTGAAGCAGCAGCTCTCCAAACACTGGGGTCTTTCCAAACACCGACGGCTCGATGCCGATGCTGCCGGTCCCGCAGATCCCTGGTCCTGTTCCTCCATCCCTGACAGAGCCCCCAGGTCCTCGCTGGTGAATGAGCCACGAATGCTCCCAGTGCTCCCGTCCTGCTCCCCAGCTCCCACCTTCTCCTCGGGCCCCCTCCCACCCACCCGTGCCGCTGCCTCGCCGCTCCCACCCGCTCTTGTGGCTTCTCCAGCAGCAGGTGCTGTCAAGTTGATGAGGAGAACGATTTGAAGTCTCTTTTTTTATTTATTTTTTAGAAGCTGCAAGGTGGAAGAACCTCTGGAGGTGCTCAGGGCTGCTGGGGATGGGAGGAGGGCAGAGGGAGAGGGCTCTTCAGGAGGTGGTTTTCATTGCGAGCGTTTGTGCTCCCTGGTCTCAGCTCTGGGTTTCAGAGCCGTGCGAGCACTGAGCTCCCGGCAGGATCCCGGCAGGATCCCGGCTCTGTGACCTGCTGGAGAGAGGAGTTTTCCCCTGAGCTCTGTTTCTTATGGTCACAACATTCCAGCCCCTGGGGAAGGGGCTTTGCGTGCTGCTCCCGCCTGGCCCGTCGGCTGCAGCGCTCAGCGTGCTCCTCGGTGACACGTCACGGGGCACTTTTCTGGGGAAAATGTTGTTATTTTGTCAGTTATACCCAAATATTTTTCTCCATCACCTGACATCCGATTAGAAGCGTTTCAGAGAGGAGGCTGCAGAGGCTACGCAGCATTTGAAGTCATCCCCAGCTAAGTCGGGGGTGCTGGATCCGAGTGTTCCCTGTGGCCCGTGCCAGGCAAGGGGCAGCCGCAGGCAGCTGCCAGGGGGTCTCTGCCTGTTGTTGAGCAGCCCCCTGCCCTTCAGCCACCGTGCTGCCCAAACACCGGCAGCACCAGGCTCCGGCGGACTCTCTGCGCTCCCTCCATCTCTTTAGTTTTGCTCTCCCCCGTTGTTTTCTTTACCGAAGGCACAAAATCGCTTCAGATGTAAAATGCGGAGCTTAAATCTAGCTCAAATCTGATTTAAATTTGGATTTCCATCGAGCCAGAAGCTGTTTCTAAACGGCACAATTACTTGATTAGCTTTTATCCCACCTGCTCATCTGTGCGGCGAGACGCAGAAAAGCGAGTGGCGGTTTTAACGCAACTCTCCTGTTTTAAGCCACAGAGGCAGAGGTGGGAAGTTTAATTTAATTAGCATGATACTCCGAGATAGAACTTAATCATGTTAAGTCCAGATCAACGTGCTCTCATTTAAGCTCCCCAGACTTCAGAGGACAGGGGCCAAGCGTCTCCCACCCACCTGTAATCCTGGGAGAGGCAGAATTTTATGAGGAAAAGGAACGAGCGAGGTTTATGGAGAGCTCGTCCCTGTGCTTGTTTGAGCCAGTTTCTCCTCAGAGGAAGATGATAAATCCCTAAGAGCCCCCAGCCCTGTACAGAGCTGCTGTTCCCGGGGAGAAAGAGGCCAAGCAAATCTCTCGTTGTCCCTCTCAAATGGCCTGAGCTGCTGGTCCACAGTTCCACCACCAACCACCTGCACCTCTCCGGGTGCGCTGGGTGCGTGGCCGCTGCCCACCCTGCTCGCCTGGGGCACCGTGGAGACTGGCAGGGCTGGAGAGCGTACGAAACCAGCACGGTTCATTAGCAGGAGTCGAAATGATCATCTCGCTCCTCTGGGCTGCCCTCTGCCAGTGCTGCGTGTCGGAATTGAGCTCCGCGGGTGGGCAGAGACTGGGAGGAGTGTGGGCTCCCTTGGCATGACCTCTGGGCTGCATCCTGCTGGCACGGGCACGGGGGCAGCCAGGCGGCGCTTGTCAGAGCACCGATGCTACGGCAAAGCTGCCGAGGTGCTCTGGGTGATGCAAAAATCACTTCGGCTCAGGTTGGCCCTGAAAATAAGTGGGATGTGTTTGTTGGGAACATTCTAAAAGGTGGCAAGTGACAGGACAAGAGGAACCGGCCTCAAGTTGTACTAGGGCAGGTTTAGGTGGGAACTGAGGAACAATTTCTACCCCACAAGGGTTGCCCAGGCATGTCCCAGGCTGCCCAGGGCAGGGGTGGAGTCCCCCTGATCCCTGGAGGGGTTTCCAAGCCGTGGAGATGTGGTGCTGAGGGACACAGGGTAGTGGTGCCCTGGCAGTTGGACTCAATGAGCTTAAAGGTCTCCTCCCATGTCAATAATTCTGTGATTCTACACATGCAGAGCCCCAGCTCCGCGCTGTCCCCGCGCCAGCTCTGGGTCGGGGAGCGAGCAGCCTGCCTCTGCCCTTGGTAATTGAATTCACCGTTGATATCTGATAATGCTCCTACGCGATGTTTTATGAGGCCGTGACGCCCTCGTTATGAGCGTTTATTGGCCTGTCTTAATTGCCCGTTCAAGATCGTAGGACCCGCGGTCATCACTAATCGACAGGCGGGGTGGCAGAGCAGCCGAGCTGGGCACAGCTGCTGTGAGCCGAGCTGTGAGCGCAGCCGAGTCCTGGCCGGCTACGTGGGTCTGTCACACCTGAAATATCCTCGTAGCACCTTCGGTCCTTCTCCTCCCACACCCCTTTTGGAGGCAGGGGAGCTCCTCTGCGGGGCTCTCCATCGGCAGCCCCTGGCATGGGGCAGAAGCGATGTGACGGTGCTGCCTGGTCTCACCGGGTGGTCCCGGGCAGCAGAGCTGTGGCTGTCCGGACAAACCACGCGTGCAGCTCCTGCTGTGGATCACCGAGTCCTGTGTCCTGAGTCCTGAGGCCAGGGGCAGTTCCCTGGGCTGGGCCAAGTCAACCCTCGGTGACTGCAGGTGGGAGTCGTGACCCTCACCAGCGGCACCCAGAGCTGCCCAGGCTGGATTCCCACCCATCCCAGAATCTTTCTGGGATCCATCCGGATCATCTCTCACAATCCAGCCGTGCTGCTGCAGTTGAGTAGAATCATAGAATCATAGAATAATTAAGGCTGGAAAAGACCTGTTAGATCGAGTCCAGACTACGACCCACCACCACCACTCAGGTAACACTTGCGCGGCCGCCACTTCTGTTACCAGGGCATTCGGCGAGCAAATAAACAGTGAGGCAAGCAAATAGTGTACACGGAAATAGGTTTTCTCCCCAACGGATGTAGCACAGGTACTCTCCCGACCCCGGTGCCAGCGATAAAGCGCAGAATTCTGGTTCATCCAGAGTCCAGAGCTCCCTCCTGCTCCCCTGGCAGATGAATGTCCAGCCCAGGAGGCAGAGAGGAGCTATCGGGGTGATGATTTCTGCCGTCTTCAAGGCCGCTGAGCAGAGGCACGAGGCGAAAGGCAGCTGCCCCAACGCAGAGGAGCAGTGCCGAGGCTACAGGGCTGGTGGGTCAGAACCGGGGGCACTTTCTGTGCTCTCCGTGCCAGGATTGAGTCCCTTTTGCAGCACAGGCCAGCGGGGCCCGTGTCGGCGGGCGGCAGCCGCGTGCCGGCGCGCAGCGTGGCCGGGGCGCCGCTGCCCTCGCGCTAATGTGGTTTGTAGTTATTGGAAACTGGACTGCGGAGGAGCCGGGATCTTGTTTCTATGGAAATGTCCTGGAACAGCGAACGAGGGAAGAGAAAAACAGGAGATAACGACGACGCTAACGGGGAGCCGAGCGGCAGGGCTCTCCACGGAGGGGCTGAGATGTTGACGAGGAGGCGCTCGGGGTGAACGGGGCTCGGCTCGTTATCGCCGCAGAGCCCAGGGGAATGCGTTCAGCCATCACCTCGTCCCTTCACTCCTCGGGGGCGACTCCCGGAGCCCTCAAACCCCCGCACGACACCGGCCATCGCAGCCTCCCCATGTGCCGGGACCCCCGAGGGTCACCCCGGCTGCGGCCTCAGCCCCGTCCTCGTGTCACTGACCCCTCGGGGGGCACCTCGGCCTTGGGTCGGGGGTCCCAAAGGGGGGGGCCTGGTGCTGGGGAACCCCTGGGAGCTGCGGGTGCACCTGAGGGGCTGGGGGGGGCTGGAGCTCCGTGGGGTCCCCTCGGAGGGTCCCAACTCGGTTAAGACGCCCCCAGAGAGCCGAGGAACCCCCCAGAGGGTCCCTGCTGGGTTGGGTCTCCCTGGCCAAGGGTCGGTGCCGGGGTTCAGCCCCCCCTGAGGGTTCTCCTGGGGTCGGGGGGCGCAGCGAGCGGCCATTGGCGGCCATCGGCGGCTCCACCCCGAGCGGAGCCGGCTGGGCTTAGCTCGGCTGGGCTCGGCAAGCCTGGGCTGGGCTTAGCTCGGCTGGGCTGGGCTTAGCTGAGCTCGGCTCGGCTCGGAACGGCAGGAGCTGCGGCCATGGCGGCGGCCCCGGCGGGTAAGGGCGGTGGGACCGGGATCGGGCCCGGGGGGATGGCGGCGGCCTGAGGGGCTCTGGGGGGCTCCAGGCCGCACTAACCGGCCTCTTTCTCTCCTCCCTTGTCCCCACAGAAGCCGAGACCCGGCAGCGGCTGCTGCGAACCGTGAAGAAGGAGGTGGGTGCAGCCCCCGGAGGGACCCCGGCCCCAGCTCCCCCCTCAACAGTCGCCCCCAGCCCCTAAAAATCACCCATCCCCCCTCAACCCCCGAGCTCTGGGGGAGCCCCCCCTGCGGTGCCCGGGGTGCTCAGGAGGGTCCCCCCCGAGTCCTGTGCCCACCCCGAGTCCTGTGCCCTTGGTGGAGCCCGGGGCCGAGCACGAATTGGGGTTTTCTGCAGAAAAAAGGGGGGGTTTTCTGCAGGGAAAAAGGGGGTTCCCCGCGGTGCCGCTCGGCCTGGGAGGGGGGCTGGAGCTGGGGCTGCAGCCAGGGGCTCCTGGTAGAGCTGGTGCCCAGCTGGGGGGGTCCCCTGGGCAGTGGGGAGCAGCCCCTCACCCCAAGGGCTTCAAGGTCTTTTCCAACCCAAACCCGTTCCCCGGCTCTGCGCGTGTTGGTCCAGCGCGAAGCGATGGCGTTTTCCATCCGCTGCCTCTCTCGGGCATCTTTACCTCTTGGTGAGTTTATTCTGTATCNGAGCAGCCCCTCACCCCAAGGGCTTCAAGGTCTTTTCCAACCCAAACCCGTTCCCCGGCTCTGCGCGTGTTGGTCCAGCGCGAAGCGATGGCGTTTTCCATCCGCTGCCTCTCTCGGGCATCTTTACCTCCTGGTGAGTTTATTCTGTATCTGTGGCGTTTGCCATCCCCCTCGCTCTCGGGCATCTTTACCTCTTCATGAGTTTATTCTGTATTGGTGGCGTTTGCCATCCGCTCGCTGCGCTGCCTCTCTCGGGCATCTTTAACCCGTCATGAGTTTGTTCTGTATTTCTGGTGTTTGCCATCCCGCTTGCTTGCTGCGGTGCCTCTCTCGGGCATCGTTAACTCCTCACGAGTTTATTCCGTGTTTGATGCGGCGCTGCCTCGAGCTCCTTCTGCGTGTGCAGGGCTGGGTGGTGGCGGTGTGCGCAGCGATGACCCGGGGAGCTGGGCTGCGAGCTCAGAGTCCCACGGCTCTGCCACGTCGTCCGTGTGTCGGTTGTGCGCCGAGGTTGGCGGCGTGGGGCCGTCCGAGCCACCTGACCCTGGCCGCGGAGTCTGGATGTCGTGAGAGCCGCTGCCTGGGCTTGCTCTGCCGTGTGGTGGAGCGCCGGATCACCGGGAGCTGCTGTCATCTCCTGCCTGTGGTCTGTCCCTGCAGGTCAGCTGCCCTGGGGTTTTGGGGAGTGTGATGTGTGACGTTTTGTTTCTGGTTTTAGGAGCATCGTGAGATCCAGCTTACAGGCTCTAGGAAGTGGAACGTCCCCGCTCAGAGTAGGGTGAACAGGACCCGTGGGTGAATATCTGGAGAAATTTGAAATGCACCTGGATGTGATGCTGGGCCCCC
>WEIS01090394.1:1323-11393 GCA_013389965.1 Todus mexicanus
AAAAGACTATGCCATTTTCACAAGTACAGCAATAGAGGGTTGGGGGAAGTTAGTGAAAGACCAGAAAGGATCATTTCTCCTATGTATTTTCCCTTCCTCCCAACACATCAGATAGTTCTCTCTTTCTCTGCCTGCACCCTGACAAATTTAAAGAAAGGTGTCAGATCTGATAGCACCTATTTGTAGTAGCTTCCTATTTAAAGGATTAACAGTTCCTAAGTAAGACAGGTAAGTATAAAACATGTCCTTCTTAACTGTACATCTTGCACATCTCCAAAGTCATATCATGATGATATTAAGCTTAAAAACAAGTTGGGAGCATTCACATTCATGTGTGGGTTTCCTTCTGTAAACAGTTTCATAGTTTCCAACATTCTTTTCATCCTTCACCTTCCAGAAATAAGAGAATCTAAGTTTTCATTTGATAAAAAGAAATAAAACCCAAAACATCACTCTCTTCAGTTTTTGAATGAGTCACAATCTCTAGATAAGCAAAATAAACTCTGAGAATCTTTCAGAGTGTTTTCGCAAACCTCTCCCCCTCCACGCATTTGATTGCATAAATTGAGTCACAGGTTAAGAAGCTAATCAGCTTTTCTACCCTATCCGTGATAGGGTAGATCATTGATCTCAAGTCTTCCACTTCTGACGCTCTCTAACAAAGCATACAGCTGAAGCACTAAGTAGGAAGGTTCATACTTAACAAACCTTGATTCAGCTCTAACACTTCAGGGATTCATACCCTACCCACAGCCTCTCACCTGTGGCTGTGCTGCATTCAAACCTATTTTCACCGCTGCTGCTTCTGACTCAGCAGTTTAACTCCATGAGTCCTCTTGCTCATGGCATGGGTTAGCATGAAGGGAATTTTTCCACAGCTACCAGGAAATTCCAGCTGTAGTTACTCACTTGGAAAGCATCAAAGGTTGGGGTAGATGACTTCTTTATGCTGCAGTCCTTTAAAGGTCTGGAGTTTTGGGGGTTTGTTGTCTAATGAGCCACCACCTACTCTAAATATAACTTAGTTACATCAGAAAATAATGACTATGAAAACTAAAAGCATTTTGAGTTTCTTATATCTGTGAGAGAGAGATACACCAAGGGAAAAAGGCTGGATACTGCACCTATGACACAAGCCTAAGAATTTGCCCATTTTTGTCAAATTGGTGAATTAGTAGCAGGCATTAGTAGCAAGCTCAGGTGCTTAAAGGTGTGAAAACTATAAACCATAGGCTAGCCAAACAAGTGATGAGGTACAGGAGAGCCTGCACAAGTTAATTTAATGAAGACTTAGAGGGGAATTCAGATGACTAGAAATTTACATCTACTGTTTCACAAGTACATTACAATAAATGCAATGGGTCTTTTTTCAAGGTAAAATGGCACATTACTTATCATATATTTAGTTCACTATTACGTTTTTTAAATTATTTTTTTATTTGTATTAAAAATACCATGTTGACAAATAAACATCCAGCTCTTGAGCAGAACAAAAGAACTATATTCCTCATAGAGAAAGACCACTTATAACATAATTATCCCTAAGATACTAATCAATAACAGTTATCAGAGCTAAACAAACTGCAAACACCTAGATGGCTATAGAAAGCATGACTGAAACTTGCTACTCAATGAATTCAACAGTTGAAATTTCTGACCGTGACTCACTATTTTAATCATGGGGGTTTTTTTTCTACCCATGCAATTGATAAAGACAATTAATATTATCTTACCATTAATATTGCATAAACCAAGGGGTTTCTAAATGTCACTAACCTTTATATTTCCTGTCAGAACTATCTGAATTACAGCTGCTTAGCACGCGCTTTGCTTTTTTCTAAATAGATCAAGGCCAAAAATAGTGTGGTAGTCAAAACCAACCATTATTTGAAGGTAACTCTATTCCCCACCATTCTGTATGCCAGCCAATGGAATGCTACATTTTCCCCTCTCTCACACATTCTGCTTTCTTCTGCCTGTAAAGGCTGTGGACACCATCATCCTTCCAACTTTTTTTCTTCCCTCCTCACCACAGTGGATCATGACATCCTTTCCCAGCATATCCTTCAGAGCCAGCTTAGCCCTTTGAGTATTCCTGAAAAGCAGATGGTTGATGCTCTTCCTAATCTTGTTTCAAAGTCATCATACAGTCATAATAGTAGTAGCCCTGATTCACTGCCAAATGAAGACCATAGAAGAGCTCCTATTAGGTTCAGTAGGCATCAATACTTTTTTTCTGTACTCCTGAAATTTCACTCTGAAATGCGTAATGCACTTCGAAAGTGGTTTTCTATTCCCTTTCTCCACACTTGCAGTTTTGTGTCAATGAAAATAACAGTTCAAGACATAGATTAGTAACCTGAGATTAGGACTAACTGGTCCAGGGCCATCTTCCCTTAAATAGTAAGCATAAAACGGTCTGCTTTTTACACCTGCTTTGTTAATGCTACTGATCGGGGACAGTGCTGCTCACTGCTGCAAAGAGAATTCCTGATGTGAGCAATTTTTGAGCTGAAATTAGACAGATAAGAAATTGTCCACAGTTCTTTCAAACTGTGGATACATCCTGCTTTTCAAGGAATAAGTAAATTATGTTGATTAGCTGAAATGAAGATACTTAATGCACTATTTCCTAGGGACAGAGAACAACTTAAGTCACAATGATCTAATGAAAGAAGATTTTATAATCCAAATACATACATACACCCCCACCAACTGTGGACTGCATAACAGCATATCTGAGGTTCGAGATACCTGAACATGCATTGTTTTCTTCTCAACTGCATGTTTTGCAAATGTATCGGTGTTGTCACGTTCCATCAAAAAGGAGATCCTCACATCAAGACATTTTTCTGCCTGATAGTAGACCTCAATATCTGCATGATGTAATTTTATTAACATAAGGAAATAAACAAACATAGGCAGTCACCTCCTCCGAACAAAAAAAAATCAAACAACACCACCACAAAACAAGCAAACAACCTTATGCATATAAATCGGTACTAAAAAGGCAGAAAAACTTGGCCCAAGCAGAACAGATGTACTTTGAAGGGCCCTCTGGAACTCTTACTTGGATGCTTTCTTCCCTTACTTGAAGCCCCTCTAAATGAAAGAAGCATTTGCTGCCAATGCCCCCGAAGTGCTAAAAAGCTAAAGGATAAAGGCTCTCAGCAATGCCAAACACTTGGCCCAGATTCTGAATACAGCCCTAAAATACTAAAAAGCCTGTTCATTCTTCTGCAAAAACAAATCCAAGCAAAACAAAACCCACAAAACCCAAACAGCCAGTAAGTGTGGTTGTGAATGATATGAATTAAAAAAAAAGAAAAAGAATTGAACGCACAAACAAACTTTAAAAAAACAAAAGCAATATTTCAGCTGATTCAACAATAACTATCCTTGGTTTTGCTCTATTTCATTGTTTTCCCTCACCACCACTATGGTCAAGTTCTAGAAAAAAACTGATTCTATGAAGAAGATGCCCTTAAGTTCAGTGACTGATGTGGTGCTGATTTAGTCTTATTTCAATATAAACATAAAAATGCTGGCTTCAGCAAGCTATTTTACAGCTGTACTAAAAGATTTTTTTATTATTGTTATTATTATTTCCTTTTCTAAGAAGCAAAAAAATATTTCTGAAGTTCCATGCTTTCTTGGTTTTGGTCAGAAATAAATTTTGAACAAACTCCAAACTTAAGACTAGTGAAAGCTAAATTAAGCTGCAAGATCGCCCCTTCTCTATATGCTTGAATATTGCAGGTTTGTAACCATCAGCAGGATCGAGCCCTAACTAGTTTGAAGAGTACATCATCACCATAATGTTACTCAGGAACTCTCAAGTGAATGAACATCGACTTGTTCTGAAAAGGTACTCAGAGGTGACTTCAGAGGTCTAATACATTTATTCTACACTACAACTATGACTTCGGAACAGCATAATACTTCTTAGTGAAACTTTACAGGAGGGAAAGAGGTCTCAGAGATACATGTTGCTGTAAACGTAATTCAAATTAGTCACTGGAAAAAGGAAAAATGTATTTGTACAAGCAAGTCTCCCACACAATGTTTAAGGCATCTAAGAGAGTGTAGGGACCAGAAATTCTGCATTAAGGCAAAGATGAAATCATTTTTATGCCAATGTATGGCTGCAGAATGCCCTTACCCAATTTCACATCCTTTAGATTTAGTTCAGCTTAAAGTTGTACTTCAAACATAGTTTGTGCATTTATTGTTGTGAAATATTTTGAGAACCATTTCTCACCTCTAGCTAATCAATAAATAAAATCCTTATAATTTTGAAATACGAATACAAAACAGGAGGAACAATCTTCAACATGCCATTCATACTCCTTTAATTACAATACATAAACTCCATTTCCTTAGTAAGTTATATTCACTATGTTGTTTTCACTCATGGTAACAATTCCATACATGAACAGTACTGAGGTTTTATTAAGCCTTACTAAAAAGTCTTCCTGTTGGACTAATGCCATCAGTAATGAACAGTAACCTTAGAACCTCCCTTCCCACAGCCTTTTTAATGTGTAGTATTTCCACAATAAAATATATGCTAAGGCATTATTATATGGAAAAAAAAAATCAAACCACCAAGAAAGTGATTATCTAACTCTACAAGAGCCACTACTACACCATATCCTTGAGCACTATATCTAGACAGTTTTTAAATATATCCAGGGATGGTGATTCAACCACTTCCCTGGGCAGTCTGTTCCAGTCTTTGATAACTCTTTCAGTATAGAAGTTTTTCCTAATGTCCAACCTAAAACCTCCTTCGCCATAACTAGATGCCATTTCCTCTTGTCCTATCAGTTGTGACTTGGGAGAAGAGACCAACATCCATCTCTCTACAACTTTATCTCAGTCGTAGAGAGCAATAATGTCTTCCCTCAGCATTCTTTTCTTCAGACTAACCAACCCCAGCTCCTCAGCGACTCCTCAGAAGACTTACTCTCAAGACCCTTCACCAGCTTCATTGCCCTTCTCTGGACACACTCCAGCACGTTGATGTCTTTCTTATACTGTGACGCTCAAAACTGGACACAGTACTCAAGGAGCAGCCTCACCAGTGCTGAGTCCAGTGGGACAACCACTTCTCTAGTCCTGCTGGCCACACTTCCTGATACAGGCCAGGATGCCCTTGGCCTTCTTGGCCACCTTAGCACACTGCTGGCACATGTTCAGCCAGCTGTCAATCAACACACACACACATACACCGCCCCCCCCCGCCCCCACACACACTTGGTCTGTTTCTGCTGAGCAGCTTTCCAGCCACTTTCCCAAACCTGTAGCACTGCACAGGGTTGGTGTGGCCCAAGGACGAGAGGGCACGGCCTGAAGCTGCGCCAGGGGAGGTTTAGGTTGGATATTAGGAAGCACTTCCTCACAGAAAGGGTGATAAAACACTGGAATGGACTGGCCAGAGATGTGGTGGGGTCACCATCCCTGGAGGTGTTTAAGAAAAGACTGGATGCCACACTTAGTGGCATGGTTTAGCTGATGTGGTGGTNGCCCAGCCCTGGCCCGGCTCGGCCCGGCTGCCGAAAGCCCCAGAGAGGCCCTGCCCGGCCCTGCAGCCGCCATTCCCTGCCCGGGGCGGCCTGGCCGGCGCTGGAGCTGGGCTGGGCTGCTCGGCGAGTGAGTCCCGACACTTGTCATGCCCCACGAAAAAGGAGATCCTCACATCAAGACGTTTTGGTGCCTGACATGAGACCTCAATACCTGCATGATGTAATTTTAGTAAGATAAATAGCTAAATAGACATGGCTACACACCTCTTCTGTACAAGGGGAAAAAAAACCCACAGAAAAATACCCCAAAAAACCAACCAACCAACAAACAAACAAATCCCCCCTCCCAAAAAAAACCCCAAACAAACAAACAAAAAAACCCCCACCAAAATCACCAACCCAGAAATTTAGAAAGCTTACCGCTCTCCTCTTCACTCTAAGTTGCTATGTAGGAACTAAATTAAGGTTTTAAGTTATATTGACAATTACCGAAAGAAGGAAGACAGTAGAAAGATTCTCCAGGAGCGGGGGAGGGAATGTGAAAGGGAGCTTTACTGCTATATAGTGAAACTAAGTAAAAAACCCTCAACCTTCTCATCAAGAGCTTGGGAGCTGTAGATCAAATATGTATGGATATTTAATTGTCACTTTGGATCTGAAAGAACTTACCTACTAGAAGTCAGCCCTCCATGGAAGATGGTGGAGTTTGTTTTGGTTTGGTTGGTTTTTTAAAAAAAAATGACCAGAGAGTCAACTTTGAAGATAGTGCAAACTTTATCTAGGTGAAAGGGGAACGCAGTCCCTGTAGCTCATAGGATTTTTTCCTTCCATAATCTGCTAGTTCAAAGCCTGGAGATACTATATATTACTTCAAAAACTACAATCTAGTCACCAATAAACCCACCTCAGAAGGGCTGCTAAATACCCCACAGAGCAAACCAAACTGAAGTCCAAAATCAGTGCAGGTTCATTCAGTGGCACACATGTAAAGGCTCTGTAGTTCACTGTCAACACCTTAAGGTAAGAATGAACATCGCACATGTGCAGCCAGGAAGAAAAAGACTAATGCTCATTCTGAAAAGAATACAGCCCTCCATAGTCTTTTGCTTGTTTCTTTTAGAAGAAATTTCAAGTGGAAACTGAGAATGTATGATGTTGGCCACTAGCTGACACAGTCCCTTGAACATGGTGATACTAGCATCTGTAGGTGTTTGCATGCGTGAGTAGTCACATTCCTTAAAATGAGATCATATTTTGTAGCTAAGGGAACAACTACTGTTTGGTAAAAGGAAATATGAAAGCTTTTTCAAAATGAATACAGTTTGGTGGCCTCCACTTTGACCAGCTACTTTGACAAGCATCCAGATCTATGTAGAGCTGGCTCCACCTTTCCCTTGATATACTAGTCAGTAAGGCAGAAGGCATATCTACTATCCTCTTCCTCGTGCTTCCCCTTTAACTTAATTTTTCATGAGCTGCAGCTGATGGCTGTCCATCTCTCTATGGTGCATAAACATGGACCCAAATCGTATGTCATATACATGTACATTTTTTTATATATATATCTATCCACATTCAGTGCTACACATTTTGTTTCAGTGCCTCCATGATTATGTCTTAAGTGTGAAAGTGTTCAAGATAAGCCTTCCAGAAACTGAATCATATCACTGGAAATATGATTTAATGTATTCTGAGGAATGTTCTCATAATCCAAAGCCCCATACTTTTACCTATGCCAAGACTAAGTGGTGTCTCAGAGCTTTATTCAGCAAGCTTTAGGTATGCACCTGCAGAAGAAAATAAACAGTGCATATTTTAACATCTGTAAATGTTTAGTCTAAGCCAATTTAATTAGGAATCATTTTTCTTCATTGAATCCTTTTTAACAAGTGATTTGAGACTTAAAGTATGTTTATTTTTGAAATGTCATGAACTCTAAAATAGTTAAAGAGAAACCGTTTCCACACTCATTTATATTTAGGGTTAAAAGTGAAGTGGCAAGTGAAGTGTTACAAAATAAATCTACTTGAAGGCACAGAGATAAACCAGTCACCTTTACACCTATTCTCATAGTGAAAGTGCTAAAATAGAAGATTAAAGCAGGAATAGCTTCACATGAGGAGGAACCAGAAGTTTATTTATTTATTTCTTCTCTCTTTGGGCCCTTCAGCACTGGAATTCTACAAAATAAGAGAGAATGACATAGAGAGTGTAACTTACATGTTGACAAACAAACCAAGCATAAATACTGTGTTTAAAACAATCTGCAGAGATTTTACTGAGTGTAGCTGATGTATTGGGATGGCAGGGGAAGCTATAAATTGCACCAATTCAGAATCCCTCTGGTCTCTGACTGCATTAGTCATCTCCAAATGTGGCTCAAAGTCTCTGCAGAGTAGCAACATGAGTCAGATAACTTCCAGAAGTTCCTATAAAGGGTAAAATTAAGACTGCAAATCAAAGAGAGGTAGGAAGGTAGGAAGAAAAACATGACCGAAACAAGTCACACCACTGCACACATTCCTCCTAAGGGGAATGAATGAGAGAACTGCATGACAGATTAGTCATGTTACTTAACACAACACTAAGAGATGCTCAGAAAAAAAGAGTGACAAAAGTGTTATGGAAACATGAACAAAAGAACAAAATGTCAGTAGCTAATACTGCCATCTAACTCCCAGTGATTCAGTATTTGATTTCATCAGTATAAACGCTTTACTTTAAATTGCTATCCTTATCTACATGGAAAAGGAAGTTATGCTCCATATGGCTTGCTTATTGCCTTCAAAATAATGATTTGTCTTGAATGCAGGTTGAAACCTCCATCTCTGTTCAGATACAGAGATTAGTGAGGTGTAATTAATGGCTGTGAGAAACAGCTCTGAACTGGTAATTGTCTCCAAATTAATAAAAACCCAGAGTATTCCTATACAGATACTTCGGTCAGGTACTTGTATTTTTGCACATACACATCCGTATGTACACAAAATCAGCGTCACTCAAATTATCAATTGATGCATATAGCTTGAAATAACAAAATCCTGGAGCTCGAAGTACCTTTGAAAATCACCTTCTCTACCTGGGTTCTCTCAGATATATCCCTACCCTTATTCATACCCCAAATCCCTGAACAATTGGAGGCAATAGTCCAAGAAATGGAAGTACTGCTTCACCTCTCTGCAGCAGTACTATGCTTTTTCCAGATGATATTTGTCCAGTCAGTCTATTATATAGAAATACCCTAGGATTTCTCAGCAGTGCTAACCTTTCACAGAATATCTGCATTCACAGCTAAATCTTTTTACTACACCAGCTGATTGAGAAATTCAACCTTACCAGGACATTCATTCACTTCAGTTACCTTCTACATACTACCTGGCAGTAGAAAGTAACTGGTCAGGAGGCAACATTTCCATTAGTCCTCAGAAAACTTCTACTAACAATGAAATTTCACATCCATACAGGTTTTCTGGGCGCCGCAGACATTTCTCACCTTTTGTACTGAGTGATTAACAGATCCAGGTAAAGTAGAGATCATATTTAACTGGTGAATCAGACTGAGAATTATTTGAGAATGCTGTATCCCTTTTGAGTTTTCTATGCCTTCTCCAAAAAGACATTAAGGTCTTTTGAGAGAGGAGCGGTCTCTCCCTGCAAGACACCGTTCCCACCATAATCAGAATGGTGAGTCTACATCGGCAGACCATAGACATATAGTTAGAGAAAATGGAATTACTTAAGATATTGCTTTTAAACGTTTTTAAGAATTTTTTCCTTCTCAAGTGTAATATACACTAGTAATGAAGTTGCATTCAGTCCTGTAATCAGAATATGAAATGCTAACCTACATATTTGTGCATCTACTTGTCTATCTGCCTTTGCAAATGAAGTTAGGAGCATAAGCTTTTGGATTTGCAGAGCTACTTGTTCCTACTATTGTGAATTGAGTTTCTGCTTTCAAAATACAAAACATTGTTTATGACAATCTTAGCTGAATTTCGATATCCATCTCTATGTAAAACATAGTTGTCTATAACATTTTTCCTGATCCAAATTAATTCAAATGTCTATATTCAAAAGCTTAGACTGAACACTTAGATAATTACAGCTGTGATTGCAGAACACGGTAGAGGTAACATTAAATTACACAGTAAAATTTGCTGAAGACGTTCATGGTATTCCCCATGGACCTATTCTGTACAAGCGTTTTACCAGCACAGGAATACAGATGGTTGTCTAGGAAGACCTTTCAGAAATGCAAAAGTCCCATGAAAACTTTCTAGAAGTTAAGTGTTGGTTGTGGTTTTTTTCTTTTTCTTTTTTTTTTTTAACTGCCTACATGTGTCTTAATAATTCTGAAAATATTACTGTATTAGAATAGAATAGACTATTTTGGTTGGAAGAGACTTACAACAATCTTCTAGTCCAGCTTTCTGACCAGAAATTAAGGCATGGTAAATGCCTCTTAAACACTGACAGGCTTGGGGCATCGACTACCTGTCTAGAGCCTGTTCAAGCATTTGACCACCATCTCAGTAAAGA